>JAOXJP010137744.1:0-13433 GCA_025762735.1 Platanus orientalis | reverse complement strand
ATATATTAGGGTTGGAATTCCATTTGGGAGCAATCCATGAGAGGCGATGTTAAAATGAACATAATTATTGTCATTGCTAAAGTTGTGTTAAGTTCTTGTAAACATCCCACTCATCTTGCATAGTTCTTTTTCTTAGATATATATTTACACGATGAGGTTACATGTATGATAGGCAACTGTTTTTAGTGTCTTTTGTTATCCGTACAAAGAAGAAATAAATAGTTTTGCATTTCTTATAAATCCAAGATAATTTGAAGAGCTTAATGAACTTCCGTTTTGAGAACTCACATAAATCTTTGATATGAATTTTATAAATGATTGCTGATGATGAAGGATTTGGACCTAGGTTAACTGAGCCGATGGACCGAACGAACCATCTTGGTTCAACCATTCTTCCACCAACTTTCCAAGCGACCCACTTCAATGAAATAGCGACCGACCCTCATGCCAAGTGGCTCATCGGCGACCTGGCTACCGACTAACCCTCATGTCGAGTGGCTCATCAGGGACAACCTTCACACTGAGGGGTTCATATAAGATTACCAATACCCTACCGATCAACCCATCAGAGTAGGTGACTAGGGTATGACCATCTGCCACCTTCAAGATGATGGATAAATAGCAATCGCTAAGTCAACCACAAGTAAGACAAGAGAAGGCAGTTACGAGATGTAGAGTAATAACCAATCGAATGCTAACACCTGTACCACTTTTCCACATTCTTCTAACTAACTTAAAGAATATTTGTGATCAACAAGGAAAAGGGGGACTTATATATTAAGAAGGGAACCACCGAAAAAAAAGGTAAATACAATCACTTCCAAGAGAAGAAAGAGGAGAATTTCCTGATCTTCGATCCCTGACTTGGGCATCGAAGTGGTGTAGGTTGGTGCCACACCGACGTCATTTGTTGCTTGTGCACAAGTAAGACAAAAGTTGAAAATTTTAGATTAAGGGCCGCCAGAGGACCATCTTGGTGATCCAGCTCTTGGCATTATCAGTTGGCACCATTTGTGGGAAACTGAGAGAAATTTTCTGTAAGACAAAGGTCTTATGGTGGAAACTCAATCGGGAATGATGGAAGCTCACCTGAATGTATCATCCATGAGTGATCTAGGGAGAAGAGAGATTGAGGCAACCCGAATTATAGGATTAGAGCAACAGATACAGGACCTCAACCTCAACATGCAATGAATGGCATAGCAAAATGAGGAGCTAAGTTGTAAGCTTATGGAGTGGATGGAGCACCGGCACTCCGATGAAGAAGAGACTTAAGAAGCTGTGCCTCTTGAACCAGAGATTGAATAGGGACTCGGGGAGAGAAAGACATGGGGACAACCATGGTCTGGGGGCTTCCCCGTCTCAGCACACCAACGACATAAGTGTGAGAACTGTCATCAAACAGGAGAACCGTATTCAGAAGATAGAAGATCAACTGAAGACGGTAATGGAAGCTCTTAGAGGCAAAACCCCTTCCACGGTAGAGGCGCTAATACAAAGGACAAATCATCCATTCTCTATAATGATCATGTCTCATCCTCTCCCCAAGAGATTTGGGATCCCCTAAATGGAATCGTTTGATGGAAGCAAAGATTCATTTGATCACCTTGAAACATACAAGACTTTGATGCTCTTGCATGACTATTCAGAAGGGGTCATGTGCAGGGATTTTTCGGCTACCTTGAAGGGCTCAACGTGGAAATGGTTCAACAATCTTCAACCCAACAACATAAACTCTTTCTTTGAACTGAGTCAGTTATTTGCCAATTATTTTATAGGGGGGAGGTGTTATCGCAGGCCTACAACTTATCTACTTAATGTCAAAGAAGCGAAAGGAGAATCGCTGAGAGACTACAACTCTCATTTCAATTAGAAAGGAATGTAGGTAGATGATGTCGATGAAAAGGTGGTGTTCACCGCCTTCATGGGTGAGCTGCTGCCCACAAAATTCTTATTCTCGATTTCCAAATCTCTTCCTAGCAACATGGCCGAATTGATGCTGCGGGCTCAAAAGCATATAAACACCAAGGATGCAATGACAACAAGAAGATACCAGGGAAACGAACTTCGTGAGTTATCGAAGAGAAAAAGGGACGAGTGACCAAAAGTAATGGAAGGCGAAGTAAGAATGAGAGATAATACCAATCGAGTGGTACGACCAAGAGAAGCAAGCACACTGGCCCTACGAGTACAGGTTTATACCTTGCTTAAATCCCCCCTCGAGCAGGTGTTCATGTATGTATAGGACGACCCATCCTTGAAGTGGCCCGAAAAGCTTAAGACCCTGTCAGAGAAAAGATCCCAAAAGAAGTATTGTTGATTCCATCGTGACCACAACCACAATATGAAAGATTGCATCGACCTAAGGGATCAGATAGAAGCACTGATTCAACAAGGTAGGCTGAGACGCTTTATAGCTGGTTGTCCCTGTACATCATCATAACTGGCAGAGGAATCACAAAGCTGAAAAAATATTAGATTCGTGCCACTGCGAGAGATAAAAGTCATTGCTAGTGGATTAGCAAGAGGTGGCGAGTCGACATCAGCCCGAAAGGCACATGCATGTGTAGTGAGAGCTTCCCAAGGGGAAGTCTACTCAGCTGATAGACCTAGGAACTACCCTTAGACCTGGCAATAAGATATCACGTTCACAGAAGAACATTCTAGAGGAGTGTAACACCCCCATGATGTTGCCCTAGTGGTCACGTTGGTTATAACTAACCACTAAACCAGGAGGATACTCACAGATAATGGAAGTTCGGTAGATATCCTATACTTGTCCACTTTCGAGCAAATGGGAATAAAAAAGGACAAAATCCAACCGACTGTGGCACCTCACGTTGGGTTCACTGAAGACAAGTTGTACCCCATTGGGGTCATCATGCTGCTAGTGACAGCTGGGGCCAGCCCTCGCTAAGTAACCAAAGCAGTTGATTTCTTGATTGTAGATTGTCCCTTAGCATGTAACGCCATCATTAGTAGGCCGACACTCAATAAGATGAAGGCTGTTATTTCAACCTACCACTTGCTAATGCGCTTCTCGACCGAGGAGGGAGTCAGAGAAGTAAGAGGTGATCAAACAATGGCTTGAGAGTGCTATGTGGCCTCTTTGAAGGGGAAAGAGTCCAAGGAGCTCTCGTCATTGAAGATATGGATAATAGAGATGATGTTTAATTGAAGTAAACCGGACCCGCAGAAGACCTAGAGAAGCTCAACATCGACCCTAACATCCCCGAATGGGTCGTGCATGTCGGGAGGACACTTTTAGAAGAATTCAAACTCCGTTTGCAAAGACTCCTGATGGCCTACAGGGACGCTTTTGCATGGACACATGCAGACATGCCCGGGATCGGCCCAAGAGTGATTGCACATAGGCTAAGTGTCGATCCTTCAGCGAGGCTGATTAGACAGAAGAAAAGGACTTTGTTGCCGATAGAAATCAAGTTATCATTGAAGAGGTGAACAAACTATTAAAAGCAAGGTTCATATGGGAGGTCATTTATCCCGATTGGATTACCAGTGTGGTGTTGGTGAAGAAAAGCAATAGGAAGTGGAGAATGTGTGTAAACTTCACAGACCTTAACAAAGCATGCCTTACGGACAGTTTACCACTCTCGATAATAGATGCACTAGTTGACTCTACCTCTGGGCATGCACTACTCAGTTTTATGGACGCATTCTCCAGCTACAACCAAATAAGGTTGGAAAAAGGAGATCGAGAGAAGACATCCTTCATCACAGACCGATGCATGTATTGTTATTAGGTTATGCCATTTGGGTTAAAAAACGCCAGAGCTACCTACCAGAGATTGGTGAATAAAGTGTTCGAGGCCCAGATTGGGAGAAATGTTGAAGTTTATATAGATGATATGCTCGTGAAAAACATGGAAGCTGAGAGACACGTAGATGATCTGGAAGAAACTCTCCATACCCTAAGGAAGCTCCAAATGAAGCTCAATCCAGCCAAGTGCACCTTCAGGGTGTCAGTAGGTAAGTTCTTGGGATTCATGGTCTCTCACAGGGGAATCGAGGCCAACCTAGAGAAAGTTGAGGCAATCCTGAATATGAAGTCACTGCAGACTAGAAAAGATGTGCAGCAGCTGGCAGGAAGGGTGGCAGTTCTCAGTTGATTCATTTCAAGGTTGAAAAACATATGTTTTCCTTTCTTTCGCCTTTTGAAGAAAGGATTTGAATGGATAAAAGAAGCTGAAGGATTGTTTCAAGATCTTAAAGAGCACTTGGCATGCTTATTGACCCTCGAGCAAACGACACCAGGAGAAGATCTGTATTTATATCTGGTGGTGTCCGAGGTGGCTGTAAGCTCAGTATTAGTCAAGGATGAGCACAGTTAGTTTCCAGTTTACTATACTAGTAGAGCCCTCCGTGGAGAAAAATTGAGATATTCACCCTTGGAGAAACTGGCTTTCGCGTTGATAACAATAACAAGGAGGCTCAGGCCCTATTTTCAGGCTCACTCAATCATAGTTTTGACAAACCAACCCCTGAGAGTAGTGCTACAGAAACTGGAATTGTTTGGCAGGATGGTGAAGTAGGCGATAGAGCTATGCGAGTTCGACGTTAGCTATCGACCAAGGACAGCAGTAAAGGGGTAAGTTTTAGCAAATTTTCTAGTAGAACTAACTCCTATTGAGATGGATGAAAGAAGCCCCTCCAAATCAAAGTGGACCCTCCATGTGGATGGGTCATCCACGGCGTTGTCCAGTGGTGTGGGGCTTTTATTGACTATGCCCAAAGGGTTAGAGATTGAGTATGCAATCCTCTTAGGGTTCAACACAATGAACAATGAAGCAAAGTATGAAGTGCTGATCGTCGGGTTAAGTCTGGCAAAAGAAGTAGGGGCTATGCGCCTGGCTACCTACACTGACTCCAAGTTTGTCGAGGGACAGGTGATTGTGAATAAGAGGTCAAGGAGGACTGGATGAAAAAATACCTAACCAAGGTCACCGAGCTCATGTCATAATTTGAAGCTGTTAAGGTCCAGCACATCCCCAAAAGTTAGAATGAGCATGCAGACTGACTAACACAACTTGCCTCAAACAATAGGTATATTATGAAGAACCGATTGCCTATAAGCCACCCTAACCAACCAAGCATGGAAAATGAGCCAAGCATCTTGGTTTGCACGAATGAGCCTGAATATGACTAGAGAACCCCCATCATATAGTTTCTCAAAGTGGGCAGCCTGCTATCGAACCAAGGTGAAGCCAGAAAACTCAATCTCCGAGCTAGCAGATATACGTTGATTAGCGATATACTCTACAAACAAAGTTTCACCATGCCATACCTGAGATGCTTGTCACCCATCGAAGCCGAATACGTTATGAGGGAAGTTCATGAAGGAATAAGTGGAAACCATTCAAGCAGTCGGTCGCTCATTCATAAGCTAGTTAGAGCAGAATATTACTGGCCGACAATGCTAGTCGACTTGATAAATCTTGTCCGAAGAGGCGACAATTTCCAGAGGTTCACCAACATTCTCAGACAGTCTGCGGAAGAGCTCATGACCATCGTGGGGCTATAACCCTTTGCTTAATGGGGAATAGACATTGGACCCCTTCCCCTGGCGAGAAGACAAAGGAAATTCCTTGTGGTGGCTGTAGACTATTTTACCAAGTGGGTTGAAGGTGAGGCATTAGCCACAATAACCGAACACAACATGCGCGACTTCATCTAGAAGTCCATAATATGCCGATTCGGAATACCATAGGTCATCATTACCAACAATGAGAAGCAGTTTGACAACCGGCATTTCCACGAGTTTTACTCTCAACTGGGGATCTAGAACCACTTCTCCTCCCCAGCACACTATCAAGCCAACAGACAGGTGGAGGTCACCAATAGAACAATACTATATATCATCAAAGTTAGAGGCAACAAAGGGACAGTGGGTTGATGAGCTATTGGGAGTCCTCTGGACTTATAAAACTACCATGAGAAGTCGCACAGGGGATACCCCTTACGCCTTAGCTTTTGGCTATAAAGCAGTAATACCTATGGAGATCGAGATGACAAGTCTAAGGATTCAGGAGCTGCAGACCGAAAAGGTGGAGAAAGAGCTTCGCTTGAACCTAGACTTGTTGGAAGAAAAGAGAGATGACACCTCCATCCTTATGGCGGCATATCAATAGAGAATGATGAAATATCACAATGTCCGAGTACACCCGAGGGATTTCTAGAATAGAGACCTTGTTCTCTAGAAAGTGAGCATAGAAACACAAGTCCCTAGGGACGGAAGGTTGGGACCCAATTGGGAAGGTCCCTACAGAATAACCTGGATTGCACGGAAATGCACTTACTACTTGGAATTCATGAAAGGAAAGCCCTTACCCCGACCATGGAACATTGAACACCTAAAAAGGTATTACCCATAGTCATGTAATTTTTTATTCACAATAATGAAATTTGTTTGCTATCTTGTGTGACACAGCCGTCTACAATTACAGTCCTGAATGACGTTGGAAAAATGGACTAAGTCCAATAAAACGACCATCGGGCTACTTACAACAATCTATAATTAAACTCTTGAGCAACGTCAGAAAAATAGACTAAGTCCAATAAAACGACCCTTGGTCTACTACAACGATTTACAACTAAAGTCCCAAGCGGTGTCGAAAAAATGGACTAAGTCCAGTAAAACGACCCTCGGTCTATTACAATGATCTACAATTAAAGTCATGAGCGGTGTCGAAAAAATGGACTAAGTCCAGTAAAATGTCCCTCAATCTACTACAATGGTCTATAATTAAAGTCCCGAGCGGTGTCAGAAAAATGGATTAAATCCAGTAAAACGATCCTCGATCTACTACAATGATCTATAATTAAAGTTCCAAGCGGCATCGAAAAAATGGACTAAGTCCAGTAAAACGACCATCGGTCTACTATAATGGTCAACAATTAAAGTCCCGAGCAGTGTAAAAAAATGGACTAAGTCCAATAAAATGACCCTCGGTCTACTACAATAGTCTACAATTAAAGGTCCAAGTGATATTAGAAAATGGACTAAGTCCAGTCAAATGGCTCTCTGTCTGCTACAACAGTATACAATAAACATCCCGAGCAAAGCCGGATAAATGGACTTAAGTCTAATAAAATGACCCTAGGAGGAATACGACAGTCTACAATTGGAATCTAAGCTTGTATCAGATAAATGGACAGAGTCTAATGAAAACAACGCTAACAAGAAGAAGAGCCATTGATCTACATGCCAAGCAGCCTACCAAGATGGTCTACAAGCTAATTACTTAATGAAATGGGTGATATACTAGATGACGTTATACCAAGAATGAATAAAAGAGAAATTCACTTAATAATTGTCAAGATACAAGAAAGATGAAATAAAGGACTCTTGGTCCTTACAAAAAAACATGGGGCCAACTTTAAGAGGTTGCATCATCCTTCTCCTACTTTGCGTCAGCCTCCTTGTTTGGTTCGAGTACAACAGATAATACAACAGACGTCAACTCAACACCGGCCTTGAACATGGAGAGGTTGAGATCAGGGTAAGTCCTCAGAGCACGATGATGGAGGGTTTCGAAACCATTGATGAAATATTCAGTGGTCTTGTCATTAAAGGCCTTGGACTCCATGTATGCTGTGATTGCCTCATTGGTAGCCCTTTCCTTTTCCACCTCCCACGAGACCTTATCTTGTTCAAAGATGCCTACAGGATTATTGCACTAGCCTTCTCCCCTTCGAGTTGATCTTGAACCTCCTCTAGGGCAGTCTCGCTTCCCTCAAGCTTTTCCTCAGTCTCAGCTAGCTTATCCCTCAATGTCGACCATTCAGATTTGACCTCGATCAACTTCTTCCCAAGGTCGCTGATGTAATTGTCAGTGGCTAGCTGGCGATTCGAAAGGATAGCCATTTTGGTCAACACCTGCAGCAAGGATGCTTTTGGTAACAGATTACAAGATAAAGTAACCTAACTCAAAAGGAAAAATGAAAACACTTTTACCTTCCCGAGATCTAAGAAGGTGCTCCTGGCTAAGACATTTGTGCTGTTGTGCCAGAGGCTCTTCATGTCCTAGTCAGAGATAATCAATCGAAGGTGAGCATAGACCTCTTCCTATTTGGCTAGCAAAGAAGGTGGAAGCTTCTCCTTCTCCCTGGATAACTCCTCGAGACATAGGGAGGTAGGTCCTTGATACACTCATCAAACGTTGGAGTAGCCTCTAAAGCCACTTCTAGGTCAACAACGAAAGAAGAGGGCAGTCCGACTAGAAGAGCTACTATTTGAGGAGCTAAACCAGATCGGTCCTTCTCAGTAGGGCAATTGTGAGAGAACTTGGGCTTTTTACGAGAGCTTCTTGGGGTTGCCTTAGAGGCAACTCTTGCTAGGGAAGACTTTGACGACACGACCAATATACCTGCAAAAAGAAGCAGATGATTAAACGAAGAAAAATAAATGAAAAAATAAATAAGATAATGGCTAAGGTGGGTGGTTAATGACCTGAACGACCGACCAACATGCCTAAAGGCAACACTAATGACCCAAACGCCTGATCGACTTGAGAGACTGAAGGCCCAGAAAAAGGAATCTCTAAGCTAAACAAATAAGTAGAAAGGGATTCAGGATTTACTAACAAGGAATAATCCCAAACTAAGTGTGCGAAGGCACGGACTAGCTTCACAAGTTGGGCCTCGGATAGTGGACGCTCGACTAGTGATACAAAAACAAAGAGGATTAGACCGATCGAATGGAAAATGATTATGAAAAACTGAGACAACTGAGAATTACCTTCTCTGCGTGGCTCCCTCCATATCTTTGGGACTGTATGGACTTGGTTGGCGAGCGACTCCCAAGTGAAAGACTCCAACCTGTCCCCAGACATGAAAAATAATTTCTTTTTCCAACCTCTATTAGACATTGGAAGACTTGTGATTAGTGTTCGCTCGGGCACCCAAGCAGTGAAATACCACCATCCCGAGTGCATCTCCACTACCTTGTAGCACTAAAGAAACTCCATTATGGTGAGGTGATCCTGACCACCACTACATGCTAGCCACAACACCATACATGCGAATAGAATCTTCCACCCGTTGGGCATAATTTGATTAAGAGCTAAATGAAGATAGATGAGGAGTTGACGAATGAACAAGGGAATGGGAAACCTCAGACTGGCTTCTAGAGTCTATTTGAAAATTAAAACCTCGTTTGAGAGGAAAGAAGAGGTCCACTCATCGAAAGCTAGAACCCTCATATTGACAGACTCTAGGATTTGATAGATATGACGCAAATCCTCTAACTGAGACCTTGACAGAGTGGAAAGAATGTTATCGACAACATATGGCACGCTAGCAAAATGACCCGACCTAATAGGTAATGAAGTTTGAGCCGAAATAGGAGAATTAACTCTGACGAGATTCTCATTAAGAGCCATAACAAACTTAGTCGACTCGAAAGAATTATCCATCTGACCGAGGGCATATATAACGTCTACCGATGGACCTAGCACCTCTAAGACCTGATTAAAAACACAACTCAAAAAGAAGGAGTTAAATCTTAAGACACTTAAGGATGGAAAGTGTTGTTAAGAACAAAGGTAGTAACAAAAACGAGTTAAGTGAAACCCAAAGGGTGCTCTGGTAGGATCCAAAGTGGAGTTCTAAGGGCGAGGACAAGTGAACAAAAGTGCCACTGATGCGAAGAGAATAAGAGCCTAAAGACAACTTCAGTAAAAAGACAGTACCAAAGCCATACGAAGATGTGGGAACCAGAGAAAGGAAATGTTGGAACAAAAAATACCTCAGCATGACTCTTCTGGCCTTGAGCACGATGCAGACACGAGGGAGCAATTTACCCAGACATGACATCGAAAAGAATTTGCAGCGAAGAAGAAGACTGAAAGAGAAGGAAGGGTGTCCGTTATATAGGATATTCAAACTATCCCCAACCGTTAGATCGTCCTAATCAGCCCTGGCCATTCGATGAAAGTGTTGTTCAAAGAAAAGCAGCTACCAACCGAAATGTCTTGTTGCCATTAATAGTGTAGGGCTCAAGAGGGCAAAGTTGAAACATCAGCTCGTTAATCGACTTAGATGGCTTTCCCTATGTCCGCTCGGACTAACGGACAAAGGGAATGGGGGCATATGATGATGAAGGATTTGGACCGAGGTTAATTGAGCTGATGGACCGAGCAAACCATCCCGGTCCAACCATTCTTCCACTAACTTTCCAAGCGACCCACCTCAATGAAATAGTGACCGACCCTCATGCCGAGTGGCTCATTAGTGGCCTGGCTACTGACTGACTAACCCTTATGCTGAGTGGCTCATCAGCAACCTGACTACTGATTGACCCACATGCCGAGTGGCTCATCAGTGACCTGGCTACCTACTGACCCTCATGCCGAGTGGCTCATCAGTGACCTAGCTACCGACCGACCCTCATGCTGAGTGGCTCATCAACGACCTGGCTACCAACCGACCTTGATCATGCTGAGTGGCTCATCAACGATCTGGCTACTGATGGACCCTCCTGCCGAGTGGCTCATTAGGGATAGCCTTCACACCTAGGGGTTTATATAATATTACCAATACCCTACTGATTGACCCATCAAAGTAGGCGACCAGGGTATAACCATCTGCCACCTTCAAGATGATAGATAAATAGCAATTGCTGAGTTGACTGCAAGTGAGACAAGAGAAGCCAGTTATGGGATGTAGAGTAACAACCAATCCAACGCTGACACATGTACCACTCTTCCATGTTCTTCTAACCAACTTAAAGAATATCTGTGGCCAGCAAGGAAAAGGGGGACTTATATATTAAGAAGTGAACCCCTAGAAAAGAGGTAAGTACAATCACTTCCAAGAGAAGAAAGACAAGAATTTCCTAATCTTCGATCCCTAACTTGGGCATCAGAGGGGTGTAGGCCGGTGCCACACCAACGTCATTTGTTGCTTGTGCGTAGGAAAGACCAAAGTTGAAGATTCCAGATCAAGGGCTGCCCGATGACCATCTTGGTGATCCAGTTCTCGGCATCATCAATTGCAATTAGAAGGAAAAAGACTTTACCAACTTGAAAGCTACTAAAAGAGAAAAGAAAGAAAAGAAAATTGGTCCAACGTTTCACTTAAACAAAAAAAATATAGGAAAGTTTAGTTTTCATCCTAGATTGAAACGCATTCTTTTCTTTTTTTTCTTTTTCAATTTTTTCCTTCAAAATCCAATAATGATTAACGAGGCCCCTATTTGGAAACCATGGAGCAAACATCCCCTTCCTCTTGAAAACGAAGCCTTTTCAAGCTTTTGTGGAAGCCCTATTTCAGCCTATAGTTTAAAGAAACCAAAACACTTTATCTGTTAACCCTCTCCATACCCATGCATATTTTGGAGAGAACTTTCTCTCATGTAGAGGTGGCACAACAAGGTTCACAGCACCTCACTTACACATACACTCACATGCGCCAATGCTGGAGTGGGTAAGGGCATTTTTAGGTGTACTTTACACTTTGCATGCGTGCATCATTACATTGGGGTTGCAAGATTCTTTTTTAGTGTTTTAGATGACCTCTCATGAAATCAGGGTTATTTGCGAATAAGAGATTTGTGAAGAACCTAAATTTGTGAATGAAGTAGAATCAAGCATAAGGTGATTTGCGAATAGAATTGATGGACTGGGTTCACAAATAAAAGGAACTCGATGGGACGGGATTCACAAATGACTCAAGTTTGTGATAGGGCCATGTTTGTGAATGTTTGCGAATAAGACCCACCAATGAACTAGATTTGTGAATAAACTAAATTTGCAAATGGAATTATTCTCGAATAGGTTTGATAGCCAAACAACTTGCAAATAAGTCTTTAAAGCAAGTTAATCTATATCAAATCAGGACTTAAGATCACTAACCACCTTGGGATGAGGCCATTCGTAGAATATGGGCCTAATTAATGTCTACCAATTTATGGACACATAAGGGTGGTTAGTGAAATGGGATTGGAGCTCATCATACTATAAAAAGGAAAAAATAGGTTTAAAACCCAATTTAGCTAAGTGTTGGACGAACTTGAGAAAATAGAGAGCAATAGAGAAGAGAAGAAGGATAAAATAAAGAAGGCATCCATTAAAGAATCTCTCTCTCTCTCTCTCTCTTTCTTTTTGGGGGTGCATTTAGAACACCAAACCTAATAGAACCCTTAGATAAGCTACTCACTTGGAGAGTTTTTCTTGCATCCTTGGGTTCAAAACCACCTTAATTTTAGTGTGTTCTTATAGGAGAACCTCTACTTGAGTTGAAGGTGTTAGTGTTGTCTTCTTGACTCTGTTATCATATATGAAAATCACCTTGCTAAGGGAAGAAACTGCCAAAAATTTTGCAAAATTTGGACAATTTTTATATACATTTTGCATACCCGACCATCTTGGTCAATAAGTTTATAAGAGACGTAACATTCATTATGTCAGGTAGTGCAAGCCTGTTGAGAGAAAAAGAGTTAAATCTGAGCTTGGTTGTATCCCGAAGGTAGCTTGGCATTCTACCTTGCATAATCAACTGAGAAACCATGACTATCTTCAGGAAGCATGATAACAACACCTCCTCGACTTGGTGTACTTGGTTATTGATTTTGTTAAGTTGAAATACTTGATTTTGTAGATTGTGCACTAACAGGGATTATTGGAATTCTTATTTTCAACAATTTGAAGTATGTCCGATTTGCTTTTAGTGTGAACCCTTTTGGTCTTATAGGTTCTGATGTAAACTAGTTCGTCAAAAAGAACTATAAAAGTTGGCAAGAGCATTTATTTTTGTCTCAAAGAACTAAATGCCAATTATGTTTGATTGATGAACCTCCCGTTAACCTCCCCGTAGGCTAAGTAAAAATGGGAATCTGATGATCACATTTTCCATCACCATACTATGGATTCTTCAACTGGCAAGCTATTCAATCAGTTATTCAACAAGGTCAAGATTGTTAGGGAGCTCTAGAAAGCCCTAAGAGCATATTATCTTGGTGAAGAAACTAACAATCAGAAATTTCAAGTGTAGAATTACTTGGAATACAAAATGGTTGACAATAGGTCAATTCTTGAGGATATTCAAGAAGTATAGAAGATTGTTGATGCAATTAGTGTTGTAGGGATGCCATTTCCCGCACAATTATCAAGTTAATGTTGTAATCGCCAAAATACCACCATTTTAGAAAGATTATAAGAGAAATTTAATGTACAAGAAGTACGATATGTCATTGAAATCCTTGAAGCATAATCTGAGGATTGAAGTGAAATCCCAACTTTGATATCTGAGTTGATCCTAGAGGGGGTGACTGTTGGGATGTTTACCGATCTTGAACAAAGAAATTAGTAAAATTCATTTAAACAATCACATATCTATATATGCTTTCCCATGATCATCATATGAATCTCTGCAATCTATTATTAAAGTATGTTTAGAATTACCTCAATCAAATA
>JAOXJP010137733.1:0-13433 GCA_025762735.1 Platanus orientalis | reverse complement strand
TATGTACTAAGTTGATTCTTCTTGTGTGGGGGTCTAATCCAATGATTCATATGGAAAAGTGTAGATGGAATTATTGTGTTCACTTTGTTTTTGCTACAGATCATTTAATGGACTACACCTTTGTGCCATGTATTTTTTGTTTCTTTTTGAAATAGTTGGTTTGCTTCCCATATCATTGAGTGTTATTGTTTATTGCTAACCTTATTGTTTTGTTGGTTACATTTAGGAAGCATAAAAAAAGGTATGTTTACCCATTTCATTATGTTATTTTAACTTCATCTAATAGAGCACTTGCCTAATTGTTAAACTATGTATTTTCAGGAGACACTTAGAGGCTTAGGGCATACAATGATGACTTGGCTATACCAGTTCGGACAGGAATGTGGGATATGCAGGACCAATCACTGTGGGTATCCCCAACCCTCGCATGCTCTTAAGACCATATGAGGTTGAAATAGGCATTAGCTTTTGTATAACCCGACACCTGGTACCTTTTAGCTTGTTTTAACCTTATTAGGTCTCCACCTTCTCTTAGGGTCACGTCACTATGGTTCATGGCCCAAAGTCCCTAGGACTTTGTTGTAACTCAAAACTAATATCTAAAATATACACACATTGGTATAACGTAGTCCCTGTCCCCATTTAGCTAACTTGTTTACATTTTGCAACAACGCAGAGTACCCTGTAAGTATACAAATAATCTAAAATGAAACTACCCTAATCACTCTCACAGTCAGACGTACTTGACTACCGAGATTTGCACAACCCCTAGAACTACATACAGTTTGATCCCAACAAAACCCTAAGAACACATGAACCACAAGATCGAGTATGTAGGCAGCTCAAGACTATGTCTCAGGTCCAACTGCAATGATCACACAATGGGGGTGGTCCTGACCAATAACCTTACATTTAACAAGCATGGATTTTACTAGGTCATGCAAATTAATTCATTTTGTTTAAGTTGTATATATACATGCGATGAAGTGAGTGGTGGTGATGGATTCAGAGCTGTCGGGTGGACAGTGATGATATGATGGATGTATGATATATTTGGAGTGTTTTGTTGATATGTGGATTATCAAGTTATTCAAGAAGTGACATGAGGATCACTATTCATCCACAGGGGGTCCATATTACAGCCGTTATGCAGTCGAAATTTTAGCATAAATGGCATGTGGATTGCCTACCTAATCTCAATAAAAATGTGATAAAAAGTAAATAGTGAGATGATTAGACTATTAAATTGAGTTGACCATTAGAATGTAACGGGTTTAGAGTAGGTAATCGCGAAAGCGGATGAGGTAGGGTGCTTAACACTTTCCCCAATTCATAAACAAACAACTTACCTTAGAATCATTGGGAGTTGACCAGTTTAAGTGTGGAGTCAGACATTTTAACTCACTTTAAAAACTTAAACTTGTTTTATTTTCAAAACTGATGTCCAGTCACATCATTAAAAGGACTGGTGGCGACTCCAAAACATTGTGGGATTTTTCTACGACAGTTAAGTCCCTTTCCAAAGGGATTTACCCGTCGTGCAAAAATCGAGGCCCACAGTTCTAGTATATACATTTATATCATTGATTATGTTTTATGGATGTTGATTTATAACTTTTTTTGCAATGTGTAGTATTATTTATTTTCAACCTCTTAACAATTAAAATTCTGCACATGTACGATAACGAGTGTCACAAGGGCACCGATTTCCAACTATTGATACCTAAGTGTGTAATAAAGCATAATGGTTTATAAGTATTTAATAATGTTTATTATTACATTTCCTATGATTACATTAAAAAATTCTAAGGTTTACATATTGTTCCATAGATTTCATAGGCGACAATGTATGTCATAATGATGACAGTTCTCTCAACCATTATAGATGATTGTTTCCTATATTTAATGATTCATAAGTATGAATTAGTGATTATTCTATCAAATCCTAAAGTTTCAAATCAAAATTCCTTCATTTAACCCGTATCTCACCTGTCTCTTGGTTTCGGACGCCGTATCTCCGTGATAAGCTGCGATACGCGAGACGTACCCGTATCTCGGGTCTGTGATACGAGTCACGATAACGATATTTTGAACCTTGCCTCTATATGGGATAACCTGGATATAATAGCCTGAACTCAGTTAAGTGATCTCCACTAAGAGTCACGTAGGCTGCTCCAGGATCGCCATGCTCGGGGGTTCCATCTATGTCTCAATATGCAGGGATAGACTAGTAACAGATACGTCATCTGACTGATGCCCCCAATCGAACCCAACCAACAAGGCAGCTCCGGATCTCCAATATCCGAGGGTTCCTTCCGCATATCAGTATGCAAGATAACTCATCATGGTGCATTTACTTGCTACTATCAAGTCACAATAAAAGAGATATAATCTCAATGCCATAATAACTCAGCCAATGAAATCCAGGCCATACCTCATACGATACAATGTGATACCACTGACTGTGGAAGATCCTGCATCATGTATTAGTAATAAACCATACCATGCAATACAACCTAAATGTCATGAATGTCTTTATAACACTTCTCAAGTCCATCCTTATATGCAAGGTGCAGTGAAGCTTTACTTAAACAAGAAAAGAACATATCGATCTAAAATTTTAACAAAACATGGAATTTTTACTTTGGTCTACACTAGTTCATGTGTAATATAATTAAACATAAGTTCCCCCCCCCCTTTTCTTTCCATATACTACATCTGTTGTAAGTATTAGACATCCACTACATGTTTTCATAAATAAAAATAACTCCATAAATTTTCTGGGCAACAAATAATGTCTTAATCCAAACAATACCAACACTTTTCTTTAGGTACTAAATCATTGAACAACAACAGTGAATCCAAAGATTTCCAAGTCTTTAAGGCCTTTGTATTTAACCAATTACATATCATCATTCTAGTTGATCCCTCATTATAAAATATGGAGAGCACAATATTAATAGTTTTCTAGGTGTCCTATTCGCAAAATAATAACATTATTTTGTCATAAATATAAGAGAATATATTTTAAAAAAAATCCAAGGCACATCAATTTGCATATTTATGTATTTATATTTTTAAGGGCCTAAAATAGCATGCTGGATTTTCATTATATTCTAAACTGGAGAAAATTTCCTTTCCCTTATTTTTATCTTTTGTAAAACTTGAAGAATTTGAACCTAACAAAAAATTTCATAAATAAAATATGAGTAATCAAACTCTAATCATGCCAATCTTAAATTTAAAAACAAACAAAGCATCCCTTTCAAATTTTTACATCTATAATTAAGTAAATCAATACCTGAAATTCAGAATATACCCTAATCAAACAAGAAAACAAGCTAAAATAGCATGAGAATGGTTCCTACATGATTTAAACCATAGCTTCCATCAAGAGCATACTTAATCTTTACAAAATCAAACGGTTTTAGGTAAAATCACCCAAAAAAATAAACCCTAAACTTAAAAGGGGAAAAACAGTTCCACTTACCTATGGATATTTTTTCTTCTCTTCTTCCTCTCTGTTTCTTCCTTTCTCTCTCTCCTTCTTCTCCTTTCTTCCTCTCCCTTTGGCGCTCCTCTATAGTAAGGGAAAATTTTAGGGATTTTTGGAACTCACGATTGGGTTAGGGTTTTCATTCAACTCTGATAAATGAAGGATGAGAAATCCCTCAACCCAACACCCTCTATTTATTGCGGTTTCAGTTTCCTTTTTTTTTCAGATTTTTTTTTTCAAAGGTTTCCATTTTCGTTGGGTTTCTTGTTTTTGCTAGGTGGGGTTTTAGTCATCGACTGAAACTCCTCCTCCCATTCTCTTTTTTTAATTTATTTTAACTTTGTTTTTTTTTTCAATTTTACCCCTGACTGAGTCGGGGTATTACACATATTGTATTCTTTGAATACATATTAGGGATGATAGTGTAATACTAGACATACCCTTGTACAAGTACATGAATACCAAATAGATATATACCACCAAAATACCATTTTATCCCTTGTACTTTTACACTCCCCTTCAAGCTGGTGTGTAGATAAAGTACATAACCAGCTTGCTAACCAAGGACTGAAATACTGAACTACTCAAACCCTTAATTAATACATTTGCTAATTGTTCATTAGTCTTGACAAAGGTAATGTAAATCTGCCCAAACAAAGCTTTGTTTTGTCCGGTGTTGATGGTTGCTTTATTATCACAGTATAGAATCATGGGATCACGAACTGGAAAGCCTAGTTCTGACAACATCTTAAGCCACAAAAGTTCGTATATGCCATGAGCCATAGAGCGATACTCTACTTTAGCACGAGCAACTATACTTTGCTTCTTGCTTTGCCATGTGACTAAGTTACCTCCAACAAAAGTATAATACCTAGAAGTGGATCGTTTATCAAAAAGTAAACCTACCCAATTTGCATCTATATAGGCCTCAACATCAATATAGACCTCAAGTCTTAGTCCCTTCTTAGTGAATAACAAACCTTTTCTTGGATTACCCTTAAGATAGCAAAGTATCTTGTACACAGTTTCCATATGAATGGTGGTAGGAGCATGCATAAACTGGCTTGTGACATGGATGATAAAGGCAACATTTTGTATCTACCAACATCAATAGGTCGATCACCATCTTCTTCTTTAAACTTTTGGTTTGGATCCATAGGAGTATCTAATGATTTACACCTTAACATGTTGGTTTTCATTAAGAAGATCAAGGGGCATATTTTCTTTTAGATATGAAGATGCCATTTTTAGACTGAGTCACTTCAATCCCAAGAAAATATTTTAGCTGCCCTAGATCTCAAATGTTGTAGCCAATTAATGCTTCAACTTTTTCATTTCAGCTTCGTCATTTCCCATGACAATGATGTCATCAACATATACTATCAATGTTGTCACATTGCCGCCATTTCTTTTCACAAATAACGTGTGATCTTCCAGACATTGAGTATAGCCATACTCCACCATAGCTACACGAGATCACTCAAACTAGACTCTAGGTGATTGTTTCAACCCGTTTACAAACTTTCCCCATACCTGAAGCAACCTGGAAATTGGGTGATAGCTTCATAGATACATCTCTATCAAGATCACCATAAAAAAATACATTCTTTATATCGAATTGTAATAACGGCCAATTCTGAATGGCAGCCAAAGACAAGAGTACAAGGATAGAATTCATCTTTACAATCGGAGCAAAGGTCTCCTGATAGTCTACACCGTGCATTTGGGTATATCACTTAGCAACCAATCTGGCTTTAAATCTGTCCACACTATCATATGGTTTCATCTTAATTGTTGTGGGCATCGGGTCTTGGTGATCAGGGTTCGGGGATGCCTAGTTTTTGGCCTATTTTTCCTACACCAAGGTAACCTAGAATCTGATTCTACATTCTGCTTTGATGAACTTGCTTAGCTTCATTAATTAACCCAAGTCAAAATTTTGGTGCTGACAACTGTGTAAACCCACTTACATCAAACAGGTTCTTTGTCTCTTGGAAGTTCTACAATGTCCCAAACTCTGTTATTCTCTAATGCCTGCATCTCTTCTTCTATGGCCTCTTTCCACCCAAATTGGGATAAAGCTTCAGTCACACTATTGGGAATAGAAATAGAAGACAATGCAATGGAAAAAGAGCAAGTAGGAGACAAGGCATTGTAAGACACATAGCAAGAAAATATTTAACACGAGCATGCACCCTTAAGGCACTAGGAAGGTTTAAATTGTCTACTATATCTGGAGAAGGACTAGAGGTATCACCTGGAGCCAAGGGGATTATAGGATAAGGGACATGAGGATCTTCTGTCAGCACCTCTTTGGATCTTCTCTTATAAACTTGCAGTTGTTCTCTTTGTTTGCCTCAATCTTCCTAACTATCATCATCTCTAGTCTAAACCTTGATAAAAAAAGATGGAGGGCATTGGTAAAGGAGTAGAAGTCTCTATATCACCAACACACTCTCCCTAAGGAGAAGACTTCCTAGATGAGAAAAATGAGATAGTCTCACGAAAAGTAATATCAATTCATAAAAAAAGTGAAAAGTAACATCCATGTATACAAATTTCTTGCGGGTAATTGGATAGTATCACTTGTACCATTTTTGAGTAGGAAAGTAACCCAAGAAGATACATTTTAATCCATGGATATACTAGCACTTGTACCCTTTTTTGTGAAATATTTTGATTTTCTTTTTAAACTGAATTTCAATCATTTTATGAAAAGAAACAAACATTAAAAAAACATCCCTCTTAGATTTCAACAGATAAACCCATGTGTAGCAAGAGAAATCATCTACGAAAGTGACAAAATAACTATATCTAAACAAAGAGACAATGGGAGTAGGTCCCCACACATTATAATGGACAATTTCACAAAGAAAAAAAAACTTTTATTCATGATTATAGCAAAAGAACTTCTACAATGTTTAGCATATTCACAAGAATCGCACTTAAACACACTAGACTCAGAATATAAATTAGGAAACAAATAACGAAGAAGAGAAAATGATGGATGACCTAAACATTGATGCCACTGAGGAAGTAAGATGGAACTAGATGAGCTATCCTTTATTGGGGGAAGACTAAGCTATTGAACTCAAGAGGATATATGAAGAACACCATTGAGCATATGCAGACCATTCTCCTCATGCCCTTTATCAAATATCATCCTCGTCTCCAAGTCCTAAAAAATACAGTGAAAAGGGAAGAATGTTACACATCAATTTAAGGATTTGGTAATGAGGTATGAGTAAATTTGGATACATGAAAAACAAAAGCAAGTGGTAAGGTGAGAGTCATAGAAATGGTACCCTTACTAACATTGGAAGAATATGATCCATCAACAGCTTTGACATTATTCTTCATAAAACAAAAAGAAAACAAAGAAAAAAAAAAAGGAAATACTTGTCATATGATAAGAAGCCTCGAATCAATGATCTATCAGTGATTGGGAGATGTAACGGAAGCATTGAGAGTAGAGGCCGAAGTACCTGACTAAGCAAATGACGAGGTAGATGCAGATTTAGATGGCTCTATACTAAGCATGAATCAACGAAGTGCCTCAATTTGGCTAGAAAAGAAACTCGGGTTGTCACAAGAAGGCATGGGAGTAGGAGCAAGTCATGTGCTGGAACTAACATAATGGGTGTTAGATCTACTCTGTGGATGAAAACCGTCTCTACCACTAGAAAAGGAACCACGTTGAGGATGATTCTGTAACTCTAACTGTGGGTGACAATGAAGGTCCCAACAATTCTCCTTAGTATGTCTAAAGTGACCACAATGCTCACACTTCAATTTGTCTTGATTATTATGGGTGGACGCTCCACCTCAGCCTCTACCACCGGGACCATGAAAGGATCCACGCCCCCCATGGTGGGAGGATGATACTAGTGCAGAACGATCAATTATAGGCTACTAAGGCTGAACCATAAGTTGATGCCAATTCTCCCGTGACAAATATGAAAAGACTTTATCCAAGGGAGGGAGAGGATTTTTGGCAAGAATTTGAACATGCATGGGTTCATAATCTGAGTGCAAGCTGGCTGGTAACTCAAAGATCCAAGTCTCCTCAACTTCCTCGCCAAAATACCCTTGGTTGTCCGTTAGGAAATTCTAAAACTCTTTAGGGTGATTCTGACCTTTATAGTGGATATATGTTAAAAATTTCACAAGTTTCGGATAAGATTGAATGTATTCATTAAAAAAAAAGATTTGATTTATCAAATTGTAACAATTTTAG
Organism: Platanus orientalis; assembly: GCA_025762735.1. Classification (NCBI taxonomy): domain Eukaryota; kingdom Viridiplantae; phylum Streptophyta; class Magnoliopsida; order Proteales; family Platanaceae; genus Platanus; species Platanus orientalis. Next base: position 5,700 of record JAOXJP010137733.1, on the reverse strand, counting down.
TCCAGCAAGCTTCTTTAATGGAGGTTTCATAGACTAGTAGGGTTTTATAAAGAAGAAGGTGAGCAATGAAGAAGGGAATTCAAGAGGAATTTTTGGGGTTTTGTAGGGGACATGTTTGGGGAACAAAACCCTAAAAGAAGAGATAAGGGAATTATAGGGGGGGGGGCAATCTTGAGGTTATAGGTACCCAAAAAAATCTGGTTTAGAGAAGATATGCTTAGATTAGGTATAAAAAAGATGGGGTTTTGATAGAAGAATGTTAGTGGAGTTCTTAGAATCAATTAGAGGCTAAAATAAGCATTAAAATCTGATAAACTAAAGCTTAGAATACCCTACATTATATGGTGCGATTTGACCTATAATATGCTCTTGAAATCTTGCTATGAGCCTTAAGTTATTAATTTCAACACCGTGATTCTTCAATTATAAAGAAATTGCAAGAAAGAGAAAGGGGAATATAATGGAGAATAGTGGTAGTAGAAGAAGAATAATAGTGAGGAGAAAGAAGAAGATAGAAGTAGAGACAAGAGAAGAGAAGAATAAGTTAGAAGAAGAATATTAGAGTTAGAAAGGGAGAAGAATAAGCATAAGGATGAACCCTAGCTAGTCCACATGGCTACACCATGGGAAAGGGGGGAAGAAGGGGATAACACAAAATAAACCAAACTTTTATTTAATAATCTATGTCTAACTATTACAAAACGTACAACCCTTTATATAATCTCAAACACTCTAGAAAATAGCAAGAAACCAAATTAGAAAGTCCTAAACAACTAGCTTACTTGCTACCTAAGACTTTCCTAAGCCCAAAACTATTAAAACATTAGCTTTCAAAAAACCTAAACTGCCAAAAATTAAGGCCTTCTAGAGAATTTTGCCCAACACTCCAAAAGGGCTCCACTTTGAATTGTTGACTCACTAAAATTACTAAATTACCTTTAGTAACAATGCCTTATAAAATAATAAAAAAACTACTCATGGCACTCTTGGCCTTATTAGATGTATATCCCAACCCCTAAATTAATCTAATTAACCCACACAATACGCACATCTTGTATTTCACTCTCTTATGTGGTGGTATATATAAAAGCCTTTCTACAATGTCCGCATCATTCTCCCAGGGTGAATAGAAATTCGCCATTGAATTTGAAACTGGCCTATCTTTATCACAGTTTCTCGTTTATAGATTTTTTGGATTCTGCAATAGAGGTGGCAAATGAGGTGGGGATCCTAATGTGGAGGCCTTGCATGAACCATCTTACTTGGGTATTTCTCTTGCCATGGATTGATTCTTTGACTTGGATCTTCTTCTTGCCTTGGATCGAATTGGAATTTTCTCACATCTTGGAAAGTCTTGCTCTTAGACTTGATTTGCTGAATGGAATGGTGGTGGAAGAATGGGTGTAGATATGAACGGCTCACCATTCTTTTCTTTGTTATATGTACTGCTCAGGATTGGAGTATGCATGTATGAAATAGAGGCAGATGGAGTTGGTGTAGGTCTATAAAGGGAAAATGTTATTGTTTTCAAAGTGACTATCATAGATTAAAAATGTAATTCCATAGTGCTTTGACTCAATTCTTGATTTATTTACCTCATTGTTTGGCGATTGTGAGCAAGTTTGGAAGCAAGGAATATGGATATATTAAAAAGATTGTATGGATTGTGCTGACATGAAGAAAGGTGACAATCCTAGTACACTAGTGGTAGAGGAACAAGGGGAATACGTTGAAGATGTTTTGTACATCTTCTCATAATGAGTGGATATTAGATTCATGATGCCCTATTCATATATGCTTCAAGAAAGAATATTTTGATGAATTCTAAGAGAATAAGATAGGTGTTGTCTTCTTGGGTTACAATCCACTTGTGATGTCATAGCTGGTGGGATTGTGAAGATTAAGATGCATAATGGAGTGGTTTTACTTTAGGTGGTGTGGCATAGGCCTCAAAGATGCAAATAAATGTTATATTACTAAGTCGATTGGACTCCATAAATTGTAGGTATTCAGTTGCAAATAAAGCCATGAAAATCACACATGGTTGTTTGGTCGTGATGAAGGAAGATAAGTGTGATGATTTGTATTGTTAAATGAGAAATTCAATGACTAATGGTATTCCTTTGACCTTGATGGGGAGCTGAAAACAAGGTGTACAAATTAATAGCACTTGTGCAGGGTTTCTTTCACAATTGGGACAAAGACGTGTTACAAGTTTTCAAATGGCAGACGATGGTGAGACAATTCTTGTTGTTTGACAGGACATATCAAGGTCCCTCTTTAGAGTTGACTAGGCAAATTGACTTGGAGTTGCTACATATGTGCATTAGCTGTATTATAATTTAGTCAGATGGAGTTAGGACCGCATTGTTTCGATGTATGTGATGTAAAACAGGTTATCTGATTCAAGTTCAAGGTGGAGGTGTGTTTTAAGCATAAGTGTCATAAAGTTCACTAAGGAAGACAAGTGCAGGTTATCTCCAGGGTGGTTCCAAAATATAAGCTAAAGTGGAGTATTGTACACTTGTCAGGCTATCACAGCTCGGATACCAAAATTGATGTAAGGCAACGTAGGGCTATATTATCCCACTATAGTGCGCTTAAAATAATGGTGTAGAAGCAAAGACAAAATTAAAGAAAACAAGAACTAAATATAAGAACACCCAATGTAATTTTAACTTTAGAAAAGAGTTAGAGAGAAGATCAAGGATAAGAAAATATAATTTAAAAACTATTGGAGAAGAGAAACAAATGAAGAAAAAAAAAGTAGGACTTTAAATTTTTGGAAAATCTTGGCAAATTGGTAAAATCACCAAAATACCCATGCAGACGTGTCAGAAAGTTATGAAATTATATAGGTGGTAACATATGTCTATAAGGGTTTTCATGCAAAATTTCAGGTTCTGATGAAGGTTCAAAATGTCGGTGTTGGTGGAAATATCGGTCAAGCCAAAATAAGACATTGGAAATGTCGAAAATATTGAAAAGAAATATTGTAAAAATCGTGAAAACTTAAGAAACATATTCTAATATAACTACATATGCACAAGGAAACAAATAGATTCATTAGGAATGATAGCTTATTTTAGTACACTTGTACTGTAATATTCTTTAAAAATACACATGCATACATAATGATTGACAAAAATATTATAATCTAACCATATAAACATAAGGGAACAAGTAGATTCTCTTCCTTTTCTTCTTTCTTATCTTCAACTTCTTCCTCTCCCTCCTTTTACTTTCTTTTAAATTTATTGTTTTTCATGTAATTTTTTATCATAACAACACAATGTCGATATTAGACAATAATACATTGTGAAAGGGGAACATTCACTCAAACACACTGACATCGTACATCATGTTGACCAAAAAATGAATTTTTATAATGTACTTAATGTGTCGTGTCGGCATATGAATATGTCGTGTCAGTCTTGATAGACATAGACATATGTCGGAAGATATTTAAGATATTTCGAGATATTTGATACCCTATTTAAAGGCCCCTTCTCTATGGAATTAGGACATTGAAGTTCAATTAAAATTTCGGATTTGAATTGGGTTTCCCAAGAGTGGTCATAGAATAAACCCCTTTCCCAACACCCCATGGCCTCTCTTCTTCCCATATTCTCTCCACCACATGAGTCCACCTCATCCCTTTCTTTCTCTCTCCTTCTATCTCTCTAACCCACAACAACATCATTTCCATCGTCTTATCCTCTATCACCTACGTCTTCCATCTTTCCTCTGATTTTTTCTTCTATTATTCAGTCTTGTTGTTGCAAAGAAAAGGAACAAGTGCTGGGGATTTTCAGATTACATGAGTGGTACTTAATATTGTTAATTGATCAACTCAATACCTTATTTGAAGGTATATGCTGCTGATTAGTATTACTCACTCCATTCCTTACAGAATCTTACATTCTACTATTGTTTTTTAATTGAATTTCTTGTTCCAATTGAGCATATCATGATCAGATTTTCTGGGCGGCACATATCTTAAAATTGCCCCTCTATACAAAACCTTTTATTGTGATTTTATTTTAGGGTTTTGATCCCTAGTTGAACACATACAAAAGCCCTCAATTTCACCTGGTTTTCCCCTTCATCTTTTCCTCCAATTAGCCCAAAGAAACCTTGGTTTTCTGAAATTCTTAATTTTGAACCACCTAGACTAGTCCAAAATCCTTGAAATTTTAACCATAGAACCATGGTAGGATACTTTACTGATCTGGAAATTTTCAGAAAATTCTGACCCATGACCGGGGTATTTTCATACTTTTCACTTAAATCTGTAAAATCACATATTTGCCCCTGGTATGAAAATTCAGTATTTTATTTTCTAGAATACTTTTCTGCTATTTGCTACTATTCCCCATTTTATTCTGCATCACCATACCACAAATCAAGAAAGCCAATGAATGTGCTTTTGACGACCAAGCAGTTTCTACACCAAATGATGGATATCATAAGTTCTTTGTCAAGTGGAAAGACCAATTGCATACCAACTACTATTGGATCCTGACTTGTATTTGTACAAAACTCTTCGCTTGTAAGAGTTGACTGTTTTGGGGAGAAATGATGGGGTTTTTTTTTTTTCTTTTATGAATAACGATGATTTTATTAGAAAAAAGAAGAGTGTAATATACAAGGAAACAAAGAAATGAATAGGTTGCTCCAAACAACAAACAAGAATAGTGGCTTGTTCAACATGGAAGGCAACCCTACACCCCATTTGGCTAACTTGTAAGCCACACCATTCTGCAACCTTGAAATCTGAGTCAGGGAGACCTCCAAAGCTTGCACCAGCTCCCAAATCTCATGAATATGATGCGCTAAATGACATGAACCGGTACTTTTACCCAGCCCCCAACTAACAATTACCACCAAATCCCCCTCCACTAAGTTCTCACACACACACCAACAACCTCAATTCACACAAACCCATCAATAATGCGAAAATCTCCGCCTTTGTTGAATTACAACCTCCCACTTATTGCCATAATCACTTATGCTATCTCTAACAATACAACCAAATCCAGCAGAGCCAGGATTTCTCATTGTGGAGCCATCAAAGTTTACTTTCAATTTGCCATGCAGAAGGGTTCCACACAAACCTGGAAATCCTATGAATAGGAGGACGAATGATACAGAAGGAACCCAATATATCAATAGAGCATTCAAATAAATACCCTTACATTCCAAGGACACCACATCACCCACGAACCCACTTTTCTTAGTGGCTTAAAATGGATTCTGCAACCTCTGATTGACCTCTCTTCTTGCCATCAAATATTCTACAGTATTTCTTCCCCAAATCCCCATAGCACCCCATGCAATAGGCTGGCCCAAAAGATTTTCCCAAGAGCCCACAAACATCCACCACTCCATTATATCCAATAGATGAGCCAGCATCACCCAAGCAAAGTGAACTTTTGAAGAAAAGTAATTCCATATCGCTCTTGAGAATTTGCAAAGTAGAAAAATATGGGCCCCCAATTCACCATCTCTCTCGCATAGATAATAGAAGTGAGAGGACAAAGGCTTATATGTCTCCTTTTTTGCAAATTATCTATAGTATTGGTCTGATTGCGAGTTGTATTTTCAGTTTGATAGTGTTCCAAAAAAAATTTAGTCAAAGGCATTTTAGCTTTTTTTTTTTTTTTTTTTTTTTTTTTTGGGGTGGGGGGGGTAAGAAAA
>JAOXJP010137722.1:0-13434 GCA_025762735.1 Platanus orientalis | reverse complement strand
AGGGTGAGCTGTAGCAACTCTCTCTCTCTCTCAATAAGGGACAAGAAACAGAGGAGACAGATATTATTTCCTCTCAAAATCTCCACAGCGTAGGGCAGAGGGGAGAAAAACCCGACAAAGGCAGCAAATTCCCCATATGTTCATCGTCGCAGAATGAGGGGTGGATCCAGTTTACCCTTGAGACAACTGACTGGACCGGAAGGCATCAAACCATTATGGTAGGATGGCGTATATCAGAGAGAACTGGGGACGTAATGAAGAGAGCCTGTTAACTGAAGGAACCATCATAGGACTTCATTCCATGACTTCAAATGCTTGTCAAACCAGCAATGAAAGTACACAACAAGATCTCGTTGAAACGAGAATAGACACACACACACACACACACTCACTAGAGGTTACTAAAAATGAAGACATAACATGATTTCACCTTAGTTTGAGTTGGCCCAATAAACCGTCCCCCGAATTAATCACCTACAATACTTGCATATTTTAATTCAGAGGATTGTAAAACCATGAAAACCAATCCATGCTTCTGAAAGCGGCTCCATTATGCACACTTCAAAGAGCATCTTAAGAAAGCCCCCGTAGTGCTGTGGGTTTTGGGTCCAAAGAGTAAAAATGTGAGTGATCTCTGTAAAAGTTCTCCCTAAATCATTATAATTTTCACAAAAGGGAAGAAACTCTTGGCTACAGAGGCATTGAAAGAAGATGGTGAGTACACTGGATGGGACGAAACTTACATCAATTCAAACAAAATTAAGGAGATGGCATCGATTGAGAATCGAGCTCCCAACAGCCTCTCAAGCTGCCATCTCTCTCCTTAGTAAGATGGAAAGCAGGAATCTGATGAGAGAATCTAAGCAGTTCCATCTTTGATATCTCCAGTGTGACTGCAGATCCTCCCTTCTTTTCAGCCTTGAAGACTGATTTATAACCACCAACCTTTACCAAGACCTGGACTTTAATTCGTGAACCATTATCCTCGAGGACTTCAACTATGTCATATTTGCAGTTGGGTAGGTCGGAGCATGTCCATTCAGCATTCCAGCTCTTGTACATCGCCCAAACCTCACCTTTCCTCGGGTGGATGTCAAATCTATTCCTACCAGTGGATTCAGCACTTATCCGATGAGAAAAGGAACAGGTCTCGTTGTAATCCTTGTGAGCATTTCCAAGCTTAAATACCCCACAGGAAACAGGTATATCCTTGTCCAGCCACTGAATCCTGTCCTTTGGTGGTGGGCAGGCATCAAGCCATGTTATGTACAATTTGTAATCTGGGGAAGATACAATTTTCTTTATTTGGGCATAGTACTTAGGCATGCCATCTGCGTCACTATATAATGCCCAGATCTGGCCAGTCTCAAACTTCTCGAAGGATTTGTCTGCTTCAAAGTCATAGAATTCTGTTCCAGGAGATTCATCAGGTTCTGGAGACAAAAGTTGAGAGGAATTAGGATCCTTGATGCCTTCCATACCATCCAAAGGCTTGTCGGTCTTGTCCTTGTCGTCACATTCGCTTGCATTTGCTTGACTGGGCTTCTTATGGGTGCCATTCTGTTCCATCTGAGACCAATTGCCGCTTTTTAAATTCCCTCTCGCCAGGGTATTCTTCTCATCTAGATCTGTGCTATTCTTCTGTGTATTGGGCCTCCTGGACTCCATCATGGGTTTCACATTCTCCCCGACAGATTTTGGACATGAACCCCTATATTCAACGTCCATCTCGACATCTTCTGGATAAGCAAACTCTTCAAGTTTCATAGGCAGAGAAGCAGGATCAAGTTCGAAAGATCCTTCCGGAACATCTGCTCTTTCCCTACCAGTCATTCTAAAAGAAGGAACCCTGTGGGAAAACCTGAATAATTCATGGGGTGTTATTTGTACCGAAACCATTCCTTTCTTTGTCATTTGTCTAAACAGGCTTACAAACCCTTTCACCTTACCCAAGTATGCAACTCTTATGCCAGCATCCTCAACATAATCTGACAGGACTTCCACAAATTCAAACTCATATTTTCTATGGTTGTCTGGATCGGAGTTCCATTTAATATCCCAATTTCTGAAGAGTGCCCAAGTTTCTCCCTTTCTAGGATATATCATATAAGAACCCCTACTGCTGCCTTTCTCCCAGGAAGTCAAATGAGAGAACATAAGAAGATCTTCAGTATCTTCAGTCTTACCATGTTTGAACTTACCACAAGCAACAGGCAATTCCTCAAGGGTCCAGTCAATCTCATCTTGGTCATCTGGATCAGGCTCTAGCCAAGTGATACGCAGCTTGAATCCAGATGAAAAAACTTTCTTAATCCGAGCATAGAACCTAGGCATGCCATCTGTATTATCATAAATAGCCCAGAACTGATCAATTGCAAAACATTCCTTCTTTCTATCCTTGTCGAAGTCATGGAAATCTGGATCAGGGTACTCATAGAATTCGGGATCTGGTAGGGTCTTGGGGCCCAAGTTTTCTTTAGAACCATCATCGACATTGGATCTTCTCACACTGTCATCCTCTGCCGTTGCTTCCTTTCCATTTGCTTCGCATTTCACAGCTTCATCATTTCCATTTGGTAAGCTTTCTTCAAGTGGGGTCACCTTTTCCTTATCAGTTCCGGAGGCCTCTCCTTTTGAAGATGTTTCCTCACTCTGCTCTTCTGTTGAACTGAATGACTCACTCTCCCTTGATCTTTTTGGAGGGCTTGCATAGTCATCATCATCACTTAAGTCTTCTTTGTAAGTAACATTAGTCTTTTGCCTAGTGGATCTCCTTGGGTAACGCCCTCCAGTGGCACCAAAATTCTGCCCAGCAGGAAGAACACCATCTTCTTCAATGACTGCATCCTCTTCAGTTTCAGCACTGCTTCCAGTGTCACAACTTTCACTGGATTCTTCTTCCGATATCCTTCCCCTCTTTCTGCTTGAGTTTCCTGAATGTTTCAATTCCTCACGCTTCGCCGGATCAGTCTGAGACCTATTTATGCCTTCTTCAATGTCTCCGTCTTCTTTTCCTTTTGCTTTAGAATCACCGCCAACCTCAGAAGTGCTTCCTGTCTTTGGGAACCTTTGTGATGCGGGGAACCCACTGCCAAAATTTCCCTGAAATCCCATACTGGAGGGTGGATTTCCAATATTACTTTGTTGGCCTACTTTATGAGCACCCTGACCAGGTACCTCTTTTTGTTGAGGGAACACAGAATGATTCCAGCTGGCTCCCATAGGCGCACCTTGAGCATCTATATCGATAGCAATAAAAGGATTTGTGCAACTTTGACAGCGCAGAGATCTCTGCATGATATTTCTGTAGTACTGGTACTTTATACCACAATGAGGGCAGACCGTCCAGAAAGTATGTTGACCATTATGAAAGCCAGGTTGGGTCTGCTGCTGGGGGTTTGTGAACTGCGTACCAAAATTGGTCTGAATTCCAGGTTGGTTCCTGATTTGAGAACTCCTATTCGCCTGCCGCAATGGCTGCTTTGGTGCTGTAGTTCTCTGAGAGCTTTTATACTTCATGTCATACATGACCCGTTTTTGCTGGTCTGAAAGTACCCTTTGTGCTTCCCCAATCAGCTTAAAGGCAGCTTCTGCTCCACCAAACTTGTTCTTATCAGGATGAAGTAAGAGAGCGAGCTTCCGATATTGTTTTTTTATGGATGCTTCATCCGCTGTTTGCCCAACTTGAAGGATACCATACCAGTTCATCTCAGAACCGAACAACTTCTGCTCAGCAGAACAGTGTACATCACAAACAGTTAGCATCTGGGAGATGTTCTCCAGATCCGGATACAGTAGTTGGGCCTTGAGGGCAATCTTCCGAGCTCCTGCAAAATCCTTGTTTTGCATCTTCTTCTCGGCGATTTCCTTCGCTCTGATTGCCTCTTCTTTGTTACACTCCATGGTTGATCAGTATTCTAAAAGATACCACTCTCAGATACCCTCATGACCTTTTCTGCCTCATGCTTGATTAGATCAACTACCACAGGCAAAATTGCAATAAATGGATTGTCTAGACCCTCCCATTTTATTTCTGAATCTGCCAAGTTATCTGTTGATGCAAACCCAATAATCCAAGATTTCAAGTTCACATCCACACAAGCCACAGCAAATTTATGCCAAATTTTCCCTCCAATTCAGACACCTATTTGTCAACCAAAAAAAAGAAGAAAGAAAACAGACAACTTATCTCTGAATTTCAAAAAATGAAAAAAAGAACCAAAAAATAGAAAAAAAAGACCAGAGAAACAAGAATTCACCCAGCTTTCAAATATCAAAAATTGAATAATTTCCTTCAGAAGTTCATTAAAAAAATTAGAAAAATAAAAGAAAAAGACACAATGACTTGGCATTTACAGAAGTGAGCACAAACTACCAAAAATTGCAAACAGCACTAACTTCCAATAATGATGAAAACAACTGAGATTACGAAAACCAAAGATAAACCTGCAACACGAAATCATCTCGTTACTTTCTCGGAAGCATTAAAACAAACACTGGGCGAAAACACAGAAGTACATAAGATCCGTTTAACAAACACAAACTTCCGCATCAACACCACTGTGCACATATCGACTTGAATTTCAGATTCTAGCCAGAAGAGAAGAACAACAAACCACATCATAAACCAAATACAGATGTCACAAACAACCGCATGCAGAATTTCATCATCTTCACTTCACCAAAAGAAATAACCTTCCCTTTCACCTAAATAAAGTACCTTTAATACCTAACCAGCAAAACCTTCAAAATCGAAGCACGGAAACCCTAGTTCTGTCAAACTAGAATAAAAATCAACTCAAACCCTAGATTCTCAACCATCCAACAAACCAAATTTGAAACAAAACACAACAATCCCACCAAATAAATCAACACAAGTCCTAAAAAATCAACCCTAGAATGAAAAGGAAAACAAGGAAACCCAAATAAATACAAATTCTTCCCCATGAAACAAAATTTCTTACAAAAGCTATAAAATTCGAACAATCTAAAACCCTCGAACGAGGGAAGAAAAGGAGCAAAAATCTAAACAAAACAGTTCCTATAATAAACAAACAAAATGCAGAAACAAAGTAGAGAAGGAAACTCACTTGTTAGATTTTTGATAAGAAACTAAACCTCGAAACGATTTTCGAGCACAGATCGAGAGAAAGAGGAGCCAAAACCCAACAACGCAGGCAAGGCACCCGCCCAGCGGGAACAGAATAGAACAAAATGGAAGAGAAGGGTCCCCGGATTTCTCACTAATTCCTTACAAGCCCTCCCCATACTTATACCAGGTCACCTGCAAATTTCATTGAAATATAAAGCTATATAATAATAATCATTCCTTGATAGGGGCCTATTTAGGGCTCAAAGCAAAATATCTTCTTTTTAAGATGGGTTATTGACTCAGTTTAACTCGGTCCATCTTGTCCGAGTTGGATATTTTGTGGCATATACCGATATAAAATGTCATGCTATTGATACTCACAAACTTTTACTTGTTTTTGTATATGGGCTCATGTTAGGTCTATTGCTTGAAATTATTGCAGCACTTGCAAGATGAGTTTTATTGACTCAGGGTTTAACTCAGTTTGTCTTGCCCGAGTTGGGTAATTTTGTGGGCTTGCTTATGTGTATGTATGTGTGAGTTCAGTTTGTATTGACTCCGTTTTAACTCGGGTTGTATTGTCCGAGTCAAGCACTTTAGGGGATATAGTATTGTGATGTTATGATTTTAACACAAACACATTTTAACAAACTAGCACCTTGATTGGTGTTTTTATCTCATTTTAGAAGAGAAGCTAACTGTGAGACTCCTAACTCCCAAGTTTGCCAAGTACTAATAGATTAATGAAGATTTTTTTTTGGTAAGGAAAAAAAACAGAAAAAAGAAGAGAGCTTTCAAACCTTCGGGAGAGACAAATAAGTTGACTTAGGGTTCAAAGGAGCGAATAGAAATAGCATGGGTGCCACGCAATTGAGCGAGCTTTCAAGCAACGAATTGGAATCAACATAACACCATTCTCGCTTGTGTTGGCATGAATCTTGAAGGTCATATTCTTGCATTCCGAGTCTCTGAGTCTTGGCTTAAATTTTGCATCTCATTATTATAGTATTTCCCAATTATAGGTTAGAACTGTGATACTAAAAATGAAACACCACCTTTCCAAACCTTTTGGAGAGTAGCAAACAAGTTGACCTAGGGATCAAAATTATTGAAAAGTGATTAAAAATAGCATGAATTGGAATCCGCATAACACCTGTACTTGATTGTATTGACATGAATCTTGAAATTCAGTCTTATGTATTCTAATCCACGTATTCATTAAATGTTGAATCTCAACGAAATGCATGGATGCCACATAATTGAAGGTCAATAATAGAAGGTTGAAGAATGAATTATGAAAAGATCAAAAAATAGAATATTGAAACATATATTCCCCATCATTTATCCAACTTAGAAGTCAAATATGATTGATGGTGAAAATGGTTTTGCTTCCTTATTGACCAACACATCCCTGTTTGGGAACCATTCTCTAGATTCAAGAAAATGGATTTTGGAGATTTTTCATATTTTGGAGCCATTTCCTAACTAGATGAATGGTTGGTAACATTTAATTTAGAATCTTTTTTTTTTCTTTTTGAAGGAGAATGTTGTTTGGCAATGACTTGTTGAAAATGCATTCTTTCATATTATTACAAAATTTTGGCATATTGTTAAATATATACAACCAATAATTTATAAAAAAAAAATGTGTAATTATCATTTATCTTAATCCCAACAATCATCAAAATTTACCCAAAAAAAGAAGAGAGAATATGGGGTATTTTGGTAAATTCATTTCAACAACAACAACAACATACAACCTTATCTCAATTATTTGGAGTCGGTTACAAGAATCTTGTTCCACCATTCTGCTTTGTTTAGGGCAATATCTGTCATTAAATTACAAGCTATCATGTCCCTATTTTGATAAATTCACTTATATTAACAAATTTTTGTAAAAAAAAATGTAGTTATAATGTGAAATTTAGAGTTATTTTAAGAATATATTTCTTGCAACCAAATACTATTTTCTCTTTTTTTTTTGTTTTTTTTCGATTTTTTGAAACTAAAATTGGATATAATACATTCTTTGGATGTTTCCCAAGCGGAAGCTTATTGATAAAAAACATGTGAGTTTGGATAATTGACTTCTTTGTTTCAGTAAAAAAAATCGACTCCTTCAAAAGACTCGGGTGGGTCAAGGTATGAGTCATAAGTTATGACTCTGCACTCGGTTAGCAAGTTATTTGCCACACGAGATACAGTCAACCCTCATCTTGTTCAAAGATGGAATGATCCACGTTTCATAAAACAAATTTAATAACAGTTGAGATCCGTTGAATGTTTTTATATGTGAAATAGATTCCATGAATCAAATTTGAATGATATTTGAAGTTCAAAACCCTAATGTCTTACTTTGGGTGTTCTAAAAGGTCTGATATCATCTGCGACGCTCGAGGGCCTAGGCAGAGGGGGGGAATCAAAAAGTGAATTGATTCCCCCCCTCTGCCTTGGCTCTTGAGTGTCGCAGAGGGGGGCGGCACAGATGATATCGCCCCGTTCAAAAATTGGAGATGATTTCATAGACAACCCATCCCGAGGGGTGTGGAAGGCTCCAAGGGTGCTAATGTTCGTTTTGGTACAGATTTTGTTTCAGCTGAACTCAACTCAATTGACCTTGACTCCAACCAGTCGGAGCAAAGGACATACTAGACCTTTGCGTAGGGGGTGTGGGAGATGTCAGATGAGCAAAGATCTGCTGTGATAAAGTAGAGAAAAAAGGGGCCAGATCCTCTGGGAGCAGGGTGTGCCTTCTCATGGGGGTGGGTCCCATGAACTTTTTGCATAGGGCCCACACCCTCATGTGAGAGGGCACACCTTCTCCCAGTGCAAAGGATTTTTTCGCAAGAAAAAAACATGATTTGTATTTTTAGGAAAAGGATGTTCTGTCCAAGATTTCATATATAGGATGGTGTCTAGGACACCAGGGGCCGTTATCTACAATAAAATGAATATTGCACATTCAAAATATGCATCACCCACCCATTTTATTCCATGTGATGTCCCCTGGTGTCCTGGACAGAACATCCTTTCCTGTCTTTTAATTATTATTATTTTTCATTCATGCGGTATCCTACTTACCACAGTGGATCTTTAGGGATATGATACCATAGAAGAATGATCTACCATAAACCCTTTTGTAGCATGCACTTCGGATTAGGTGCGGCCCTTAATAAATGGTTTAGGTCCATCCTGCATTAGGGGCAGACACATCAGCATCAAATAAGTGATTTACACTTTTTGGGGGTGCTTTCACTTTTCGGCACTGATGTATACACCCCTTATACAATGCGGACCTTGGTCGTTTATTAAGGGGTTGCACCAAATCTTGAGAGTTTAACATGGGGTTGTCTTTTTTGTCCTTACAACAAAAAGCTACATCAAAATTTACTACTGCCGATTACAGGGTATCAAAGAGAGAAAATATAAGAGAAGAATGGATAGGCTGTAGACATTCAAAACCCCTTAATTGAAATGTCATTTTTGTCATGATATAAGCCCGATATGAAGTCTATTGAACCAATCCAAATCCGGGCAGGATTTGGTAAGATCCCTAAAGTTAGCCTAATGTAAGAATGACATTAAGGTCAACACACACTAAAAATTAGGTGAGAACGAATCTTGTGAGAACCGTGAAAACAGCAACAGGGTACAGACACATCAGCACCAAAAAATGATAAGTGTCCCCCAAAAAGTGCAAATCACTTTTCGGTACTGATGCGTCAGCCTCTCTGGTGCCGTTTTCACGGTTCTCACGAGATTCGTTCTCACATAATCCAAGCCCGTCAACACATCAGCGTTGAAAAAGTGATATACGCTTTTTGGGGAATGCTTTTCACATTTTGGCACTGATGTGTCGGCCCCTAATGTCATCCTTACTTTAGGCTAACTTTAAGTTGTCCTTCCAAATCCATAGGGACGCCCGGGTGCAAAACCCATTTATGTCATTAGATACCCACTTCCATTGGGTGCAAGGGACAATTTAAACTACCCCATTGCCATTCTTATAAGGTTCAGTATTTTGCAGGCAGCATCTGAAGCTGTGGTCCATAATGTCATTTTTCATGCAAGTAGCTCTTTACTGCACCGCAAAGAGATAAATCCGTTGGTAAAATTAGAAATATAATCAATTTTGACCAGACAACAGTTATTCATAAAGGACTTTGTCAATATATTTATCCTACGTTTGGTTGTCACTGGGAATGAAACCACTTCATCTAGGTTTTGCCATGGTACTTGAATGCATATGAGCCCCAATGAAAATGAATTGATTTCCTTTTATCAATAAAATACAAATAAAAACATAAATCATTTCATTTATTAAAAACAAGACTAAGATGACTTCATTTCTAATTTTAGTTAGTAAACCAATCTACATGAGTTCATTTTGAACCATACCTTATGCCTTCAAATGCAATTGGATTTAAAATGAAACGATTTCATCACAAGTGGCAACCAAACACAACTATAGAACATAAGCCCAATTCTATCCAGCTTGGATTTTATACGCCAACCCCTAACCTCTTCAAACCTCTGCTGAGGGTCAAAAGGACAGAAACATCAGCGCCGAAAGTGATTTTCACTTTTTGGAGGCAAGTGTAAATCACTTTTGATGCAGATGTGGCCACCCCTTGACCTAGGCGTTTTCTACGCTGAGCGTAGAAAAGCTTCACCAAATTCTATAGTGACTAGATGTAATGCATAAGTTTCTACCGGCTTGATTAATTTCAAGGAAAGTGGGATGCTTTTTATTGAAAATTAAGGTAAAAATTCTATTGAAAACTGTATACAAGAAATTACATTTTATTGAAAATAGATTAAGAGGGAAATGATTCTTTTTTTTTTGATAGGTAAACATTAGTGGTTAATTTATTGGTAGGTGAAGACATGTTAATAACCTAGGTCTGTGGTACGATGCCAGCAGACTTTACCGACTTAACAAGCTGCCATCTTCTAAGTGGGAAATAATGTTTGGTATACAAGAAAAAAGTTAGGCCCCCTCTCTTAATTGTTAATCTAAAGATGTTAACTTCCTCTTTTTCTCATGTTCTTTATTGACTTAAAGAAAACATATGATGTGGGTTAGTAAGGCGATCATCTAATGAATCATAGGATAGATAGATACATTAACACAACAAATTATATGTATACTAGAGAAATAACCATTGTTACAATAACTAAGTTAATGGTAAGCAAGTTTTCAATCGCAATAGGGTTACATCAAAGGTTTTCATTGATCTTGTATCTTTTGCATTTTTATGGATGAGTTTACTAGGCATGTATTGGTGGACATCTTATAATGTAAGTTGTTTATTGGTGACATAATTTTGAGTAACGATACCAAAAAGATGTAAAACTATGGAGGAATGCTTTAGAATCAAAAGGTTTTAAAAACAAACTTAATCAAAATAAATTACTACTATTGATGAGCTTATTACTATTGTTATTCATCTTTATTTAGACAGTTTGTGTTACACATCTACTTTTCTTTCTTTCTTTCTTTCTTTCTTTCTTTCTATCGAAAGAAATATTTCATTAAAACTAGGACCATAAAAAACATCAGTATTGAGATCAAGTTTTGGTGCATATTGGGTTCTTGCATTTGTTTGATGAGAGTCTGATGTGATGTAACCTTTTTCTTTATATTATACTAATGACTGACGTTTTACTCATACGGCTCACTTAACATGGTTATTATATGTGAGATGATTTCTATTTGTAGTGATATATCCTTAATCGTGCAAATGTTACTTTTGTTGAAATATATTAAGTATATTAACTCTAACCTGTCCTATTACCTTAGTGTTTTAGGAGAGACGGTAAATTGTTTTATTTAAGATAGTATAACTCCCCTATGTTCCTTGTCCAGGAGTGTCCCTCTTAAAGGGGAGTAGTGTTGAAATATATTAAGTATATTAACTCTAACATCTCCTATAACCCTTAGGGTTTTCGGAGAGATGGTTAATTGCTTTATTTAAAAACTTCATATCTATGTACTAATATATTGGGTTGTTATTTTATTGATTACTATTGAGTAGTGGTTTTTGAGAATTCACACACACACATACACACACACACATACATACATACATATATATATATAACACCCACAAACTTTACCAGCTTAGCAAGTTGGCATCTTCAATTATTCTTTAGCTTCACATTTTAGTATTAAATATGCCTTGAAATTTTATCATTTTCAAAATATCTCATATACAATAACTGATAAACTTGTATACTAAAATGTTATTCTTTAGCTACACATTTGCGAGAGATCTCATATACAATAAATGATAATCTTGTATACCAAAATGTTATTCTTTAGCATCACATTTTAGTATACAAGTTTATCATTTATCGTATATGAAATCTCTTGCAAATGATAAAATCTTGAAGCATATTTAATGATTAATTTTTTAATTTTTTTTCTATACTATAAAAATCTATCTATTTAAGCAAACATCATGTAAAATACTCATGATTTGCCATAATTATCAAATTGGATGGGAAATGATTTATATATTTGAATTTTGTGTGAAGAATCTTAATTCTCAGGATTTGAAGATGTACTTGTATAAAATGGATAGGTTATAAAGACCTACTTCTAAGTAATTATTCTTGTGTTTGTATTGAATCAAAGTAAACATGTGGGTGCATCAAACATACTAAACATGTATCCTTACTATAATCTAAGTATTTACATACTACAAGATAACCATATAAGCGTCCAAAGTGAATTAAAACCGAGTCATACATATGCTACATGTTATATGTCATATGTTAACCTGGGGTCTCTGTTGAATACCAAAATAAAATGTAAATTAGCCCATATTGGGTATCTAACGAAATCAAATGTGAATATGAATGAACCATGAAGGGTTTCCAAAAAAATCCAAAACATATAACTTATATAAGGGTTTCCGACAAAACAAAACATATATCCCTTATAGGGTGTCCAAGAAAACATATCGTACAACCTATGTAGGGTCTTCAACAAAACGAAACATATAACCCATATAGGGTTTTCGACATAACATATCATATAACATATATTTGGCCACTAGGGCCGTCTTCACCTATTAATGTGACTCGGTGATTGGGTACTTGAGTAGTTATAAAGACTAAGAGCATTGTGGCAGCCATCTTCACTTATTGATGTGACCCGATGATTGGGTACATGAGGGTCATAAAAGGCCAATTCACAAAGGGGTCTCTAGGGTCATAAGACCAATAGAAACTATAGTTGTCTCCACCTATTAATGTGACCAAGTGATTAGGTACCTGATGACCAATAAGGTTAACCCATAGAGGGTTTTCTGGGCCCAAGAAGGACAACTCACATAAAAGGTCTCTGAGGTCATAAAGATCATACATAATATATCTCTAGACAACTAGTGCCCCTTCGCCTATTAATGTGACCTGACAACAATTTACTTAAGATTCGTAAGGACCAACCCACATAGGGATCTATGGACCTAAAAGGACATGTTCTCACATAGGGGTATCATATCAAATTCTTATGTTATAAACCAAATGTCAAAACCACTCTTATGTAAAGTAAAGTAATTACTATATAAGTATGTCATTTAAAATATTTATATATCATATCTTATAAAAAGTCAAAAAACCGAATAAGTAAATCACATGTAAAGAGTCAAATACCAAAATACAAATAAAGATGTTTAACCCAAATTCAAAGGACAAAGAAAATGCTTATGAAAATAAAATCTTTTTCATGCCAAATATCACCAATGATAAAACCAAATAATTTAAGTGCTTCCAAAACACATATAAAATTCCAAGAAAATGCTCCATAAAAATTTTGAGATAAATCATGCTAAAAGTATCATGTTCATACTGTCAAAAGCTACTAATGAATGCAAAGCCTATTATAATACACATAAATCAACATGGATTAACATAGGATAAATGAAATCCACCAAAGTGAGTAGTAAGCCTATGTAAAGAGTCTAAAAACATTCAAAAGACATAAATCATGAAGAACTTATCATATGACAATTCAACAAATAGATAGTGAGCAAGAAATTAAGAATTTCAAAAGAATATCAAAGGGTAAACCTAGACACACCACATAGAACTTTCGAAACCATCCAAATCATATGAATCCAACTCCAAAACCTTACCAAATTGAATAAAGATCGTCAAACCCACTCAATATAGGCTTCTTTAAGTCCTCTAGAGGTTTAAGGTAGGGGGACCCGCTTTCTCCTTTTCTTTTTTCCTTGGTGGCGGATGGGTTGAATGCACTTTTAAAAAAGCTAAAATTAGTGGCGTTGGTGAAAGGTTTTATTACTAGGGATGATAGTTTCATGGTGTATAAG
>JAOXJP010137711.1:0-13434 GCA_025762735.1 Platanus orientalis | reverse complement strand
CAATGCTCAAAAGAATGAAAATGGCTCACTAGGGATGAAGTGTCTATGCTGACTAGTGTTGTCTGCGTTAGTAAATTTTGAGGCAACTTTTAAGGACTCCCTAAATCACCTCAATAAAAATTAGACTAAAATCCATACATGTATGAAAAGATCTAGAAGTCTACTTTCCAACAAAAAAATGGTGAAAGATTTTGAGTTTTCTAGAAAAAGTTATAGCCATTTTACCGGGAGGTGTCTATGCTGCAGACCTAGGAGCGCGGTCGCCCGCGAGTAGTGGCGGTCGACCACCGAGAGGTAACGGGGTCAACTACAACTTGTGGTGGTCAACTGCAGTCCCAACGGGCAGATTTTTTAACCTTGTTTTTTGGCCGTTGGGGACTTGGGAAGGCCATAGGAAGCTTATAAAGGCCTTGGACATATCCCAAATGATATAAGAACTTTTCCTAACATCTTAAAAACATTCTTGAGCATTCATTTTGTGTTAATCATTTGAAAAACCACTACATGGGATATTATTGAGAAAAATAGGTAAATCTACCTAAAGAGAGATGAGAACAAGTCTTGGGGAGCTAAAGATTGGTAAATCCATCATCCAAGACTTAGAAGAGAAGAAGTCTTTGAAGCTATCAAGGAGCTTGTGAGAGCTTGAGCCTAACTTGGGAAATCAATTCAAGAAAGCTCTCTTCAACTGGTGTGAATACCATAGTCACATTTGCCTATTAAGAGGCTAAGCACCACCACCAAGCTACATTCATATCCATCACCTGAGTATGTCTACTGAAGCCACCGGACGTGGAAGCTTTCGTCGGAGACACCGAACTCACTAGTACTTGCTAGAGACACCAAGTGCTAAGTCACCTCTACCAGAGACACTAGAGGTAAGGTCTTGTGGATGTCCTTGTAATAGTTAGGTGTAACTATTAATAAAATCAACACACCCCGGAGTGGGCATTGAAAAGTGGATGTAGGCCAGTGTGCCTAACCACTATAAACACTTGTGTCTTTATGGTTGCATGCTTTGTGTTTAATTCTTAATTTTCATATCATACTTGGGTATAAGCACCTAAGCCTTAGTAAATTTATAAATTGGTTAATATATCATTTAAGTCTTGTTGAACTTGTAAATTGGACTAATTAAGAGCTCTTGC
This sequence comes from Platanus orientalis, assembly GCA_025762735.1. Taxonomy (NCBI): domain Eukaryota; kingdom Viridiplantae; phylum Streptophyta; class Magnoliopsida; order Proteales; family Platanaceae; genus Platanus; species Platanus orientalis. The sequence continues at coordinate 12,286 of JAOXJP010137711.1, read as the reverse complement.
ATATTTGGTTTGCAACTCATAGCTAATTGATCACCTTAGGATTTCTTTCATATTGCTAAACTTAAGTGATCATATTGTGGGGAATTTATAGTGTTGTGGATTGATTGCACCGTATCACTATTTGTATTTATCTTGATTATGCAAAGTATCCCAACACACTAAGGTTAATATAAAAGGATTATATAAGCAACCTTAGGGAACTTATCAACTTTGCTCTCGCTCTACTATAGATCACACTATAGTGCATGACGGAGCCTCATGGTCTATGATAAGTTCATAGAAAAGATATTTGCTGCACATTAAAATAAAATTAAGTAAATTAAAAGAGGATTGAATGATATTGAGAAAGAACCGAAAAATTGTAGATATCTTATTCACCCCCTCTAGAAATCACAGTAGTTAGGTTTTGTATATTAACCTAGGTTGTAATAGTACCTAAATAAAATATATCTAAGCCCGGTGACGAAACTTAGAAGAGTGGACATAGGCCTTAGTGCCGAACTACTATAAATCTCTTGTTGTGAATTGTGTAATTGCTTGTCTCTTTACTTTAATGCTCATTACTACTCTTGCACATTAATTGTTTAACAAAATATTTAAGTAGACACCTTATAACACACACACACACACATACTTGGGTTATGTTAAAAACATTAAAATCAATCCTAATGTTTGCAAAAGGGGTAAGATAACTTTAGATATCCTATTCACCCCCTCTCTATGATAATTTTAGAGCAATTTCAATGAACATGTAATGAAGCCTTACCATTGAAAATAAATCTCAATAAAAAAATGATATTGACTCAATATGCCCTATTTGTAAAGATCAAATGGGATTATTTTTACATGGTCTAGTTTCATGTCAATTCATACAAAAGGATTGGTATGCTGATCATTACAAGTATCAACAAAGTGATGTAATGTGTTTTAAGGATTGGATGAAGAAATGATTATTATTACCTACAGTTAATGATAAGATTGATTATAGATAAGTGAATGTATAGCTATTATTTGTTGGAATATCTGAAAACACTAGAGTGATATAGAATTTGGGATAAAATATTTTAATATGCAATTAAATTTGATCAATGCTAGCAGGTTAATAAAGAAAATAAAGAATCTGAATCTCTAACAAGGAGAGGACATAAAGAGTAGGAAAGCAAACAGGCAAGGAGATTCATCCGGATGACTTTCTGAAGGTAAATTTTGATGGTGCTTTTTCAACACAGAATAAAATGGCTGGAATGGGTATCATTTTACAGAATAAAAAGATGATATCGGCAAAAGTGAGTCCAAAAATGGACGCAAACAGTTTAATAAGCAGAATGTGAAGCTTTGTTGCTTTGACTAAAATCAGCAGATGCACTTGGAATAAATAATTTGGAAGTGAAAGGAGATTCGCTGATTGTGACAAAATCTATGAAATAAGTTCTTGAGGAGTGTCTTACATAAATAAAAACATGTGTTATGGACTGCAAATTACTATTTTCAAAGTTTAAGAAGTGTTAATGCTATAGCCAAAAAGAGAATTAACGATTCTAGCCTAAATGAGTGGATTGTTAGTTGTTCTACTTGGTTACAGACTCTCCTCCATGAAGATACTAGAAGATGTAATTCATCTTTATAATAATATATTTTATTTTACCAAAAAAACACTAATTTTTTTTTGTCAGGAGTAGGAATTACCGTATGAATGTTCTATCCAGGATTTGGTGTCCAGGATACCATACCAGGGGACATCATATGGAATAAAATGGGTGGGAGTTTGATGAAATTTCTTATTCCCGTTCATTTTATTCCATATGATGTCCCCTGGTGTCCTGGACAGGACATTTGCTCCTTAGGAATTATTATTAGTTTCCCATCAAGACATAAAACTACGGATTTTGAGTGCACAAATAACTATATATGCCAAATATGAAGCCCTAATAATCAGCTTTAAAGTATTGCTACAAATAGGGGTTCAGTCAGCCAAGGTTATTAAGGATTCTTGGTCATTAGATAGCTGAGACGAGACTATAATATATTCAAGTTGGAAATTGACACCGTACTATGCCATGGCCCTCCAATTACAAGAAAGCTTAATGACATTACATTAATATTTATTCCAAGAGAGAGGAATCAATTTGACTAATGAAGTGGCACAAATTACCTCAGGAATATACATCCCTAAGGAATAAACCTTTAAAGTCTAAAAAATGGGGTTACCCCTTGACAAGAAATGGGACTTCCTCTCCTGCTGCATATGACCTGTTAAGGTCCTGTCTAACAGGTGGCATGACATGATTGGCAGGAAAAAGTGAATAATCTTTCAAAAATTATAATGTACTTTCTCCCACCAATCATGTCGTGCGACCTGTTAGACAGGACCTTAACAGGTCATCATAAGGCAGCAGGAGAAGATCCTTTTTAGGATATCTTGGTCATAGAAGCCACAACTGATGATTGGAGGAAACCCATTATGCAGTACTTAAAAAGGATCCAAGACAAAGAATTAGCATGAAAATAAAAATGTTTGCCCTAATTATGTTATTTTAGAAGAACTTTACATAAAAAAAGGGGTTTAGCATCCAATGCATGTCAGTCCTTCGCAGTTTAGGAAAGGTTTAATCTAAGGTGAATGAATTTACCAAAACACCCTTTCATTGTTTTGGTAGTTGAGCTCATAGGATCTGCTCTGTTCAAATAATTGTATCTCCATAATGCAAATGATCTGCTGTAGCAAATTTTTTTTTGTAGCACTAAGAATTAGAAGAAAAACAAACAAGACAAAAAAATAATAATAATAAAAACCATGTTTTTTGGCTGTTAGCAAAACATGATATGACAAACTCTCCTGATTCGACCACCACTGGTGCCAGTGCCACCACCACACTTGAAAGCTCAGCTGCACCAGCCAGCAGGAGGATCCTTAAGGCCATCAATGTTTGGCAGTCACCAATATTTGAAATTCCCAGGGCATTTGAAGCCATAAGGTGATTGTTCAAAATGAACTCATTCAGATTTATACTGATTTGTTAATGGATTGATTTTCATTCATCACCAAAATATGAATGATAACAGATATCATTCAATTTTATAAAAAAAAACCTAAGATTACTTCATTTCTAATTTTAGTTAACAAATTAGTATAAATCTGAATGAGTTCATTTTGAAGCATCATCTTACGGATACAAATGCCTTGGAATTTAAAATGAACCAATTGATTACATCACATGTGGCTGCCAAACACGCCCTAATTAAATAGAAAGGAAGAGAAAACAATTAGATAATCTCACTACGATGCCGGCTTGCTAAGTTGGTGAAGTCCATAGGAGTCGTACCACAGGTCTAGGTTCAAAAAACCCCGTCTTCACCTACTAATAAATTAACCACTAATGTTTACCTATCCGAAAAAAAAAAAAAGATAATCTCACGTGATACAGAAATTAATTGTTGATCATACCACTTGATCTTCTAGGCAAAAAAACAATGCTAATCAGATGATCTAAAACACTCATTCAGTAGGGTTTATCTTCTATACTATTACTCACAAGCCTGTAGTTGTCCATTAGAGGCAGCTGACATGGTTAGGATCCTTCAATAAATACAATTTTGTTTTAAGATAATGACCCTACATATCAGATAATAGGTTCCAAACAAAAGCATGGTAGAGAAACTTCATAGAAATTTGTCTGTTTAACCAGAATATATTCCCAATTAATAAGGGAGACTTGTAGTATCAGGATTCACAGTGTATATGTACACCTTACAAAAAAAACCTGATTACTGTCTTGCAGCCTCACTCTTATCACTTTTACCTTTGTATCTACACTTTGAATTCTCACCTCAACTCAGAGCAACTTGTATTCTTGAAGAATGTTATCATCATCATCATCATCATCATCATTTCTCTCTCTCTCTCTCTCTCCCTCCCTTATTAAATGGTGCAGAAGTTTTAGAGCAAAACTAAAAGAAAAATAAATGGAATTGGGAAAAATGTTTTACGATGATGCAAGCTTCAATTGTCTTGAATGGCACAAGGAATGCATGGAGGATCTGTAAGCTGCTCCTTGGGAGTGATAAGCTGCAAACACTCATCATGAAAGGTGTGACCACATGGTAGAATTGCGACATCTGGAGGGGCAGGAGGCAAGGATACAGGGCCTGTTGCTGAGTATCTTAGATTCCTCTTGCATATTGCACAGTTCACCCCGACTAATTGATCAGGTTCATTAGGACCTGCAGAAAACATTTTTCACTTGATCACATACTGTAAGATTGATGGTAGTGATCATGAAGTTGATTTTTGACATAACTCAATCCTGGCATCACTCGGTCTGATTAACCTTCACTAATGAGTGATTTGATTCCCATTTCTGTCAAATGGGAGGGTAAGCCTGAATTGGCCCATATTAAATCCTTAACAGCATGCATTAACTCGGGTCCAGCCCAAAAAAACAGAGTTAGGCAAGAAGACCCAGATACACTGGTCTGTTTAAGCAGTAGGCCATTAAACACTTCCCAAGCCCGGTTCACATCAACTAGGGGCCACAACCTCATACGTTTGGTGCAATACACCAAGAAGCTGAATGAGGGGCTCAAGCACTGAGAACCCACGATTCTCTGCTCCTGTTAGGATCTCCTTATATGTAAAATTGGTCTGGAACATCACTGCCTGCCTCTCTGCTCAGCCCATGGATTTGCTAAAACTTAATTTGTTTAAGACCACCTCTTTATCTGATTGAGGGTCTTCATATCAACAATCAATCAAAATCCTCAAAATATTATAGCAATTCTTGGATTTCCAGCAAAACAAACTTCACATTGTTTAGATGAATCGAACCATCCCAATAGGAGCCTTTATTCATATAAAATTCAAACCATCCAGTTCTAATATTGCGATATCAGATAATTGCAATTGTCAGAACAGTGTGAAACTTGATCTCTGGCCAATCCAAGGGCTGGATCAACTTTTGGATGATCCGGATTGAAGCCACTCCTATCTTGTGAACAAAATTGTATATATAGAAGATTGGATCTTAGTGCAGAAAACCTTTCCCACTTGAAATTAACATAAAGGGAAACATGAGCATGTTCAGAAGATCTTAAAAGAGTTGTTTCAAATGTGAAGAAAAGCCTCTCAACATACCTTCCCATATTCTACCAAAAAAATAAAAACCATACCTTTCCATCTGATATGGTGGACTGGTTCAGTCTGATCCATAGACAAGGTAGATGGACCAATGGAAGCTTGAGATTTGGTCTTCCAGCCCCAAACCTGGGGACTAGCTGCAGTGGGTTGGATAGCATTTCTCACAACTGGTCGTCTAGTTTTAGAAGTCTGAGCATGCACACTCGTCTCTGCTACCGAGACTGGTTTAACTGCAAGTAGTCATGATATGGTCATAATCTCATAATAAAGCTACATTAATACTTGGAAGTTAGCAAGAGTTGGGATGTCTGGTAAAGGATACCACTAGTAATAAGCTGACTGTGTTGAACTTGGCATGGTTTACACGCAGAAATTCATTAAAAACCATTACAAAACCGTACTAGACCAATACAGTATTCATGCACTCTCCTGCTTATAATACTTTGACCCAAGTGAGCTGCCTACGTGGATCAAACGAGCCATACATTTTTTTTTTTTCTGGGAATTTGATAAGTATAGTTTATCGAAGAACTCTTTTTACTACAAAAAAATGTATATTGAAGAACTCTTTTTCAAATATATGTAACATAATAATTAGATATCCAGACTTATTTTTCTTGTGGTAGATGATAAGGAAATGAATCCATGACTGATGAATGGGTGTGACTATGAAGACCTTGCGAATTGAGCTACAGACTCAACTGTAATATACAATTCTTGTAAATTAATCTGTCCTGAAAAATCTCAGCAGTGTATGCCATCTTTTAAGCCCTTTCTAGTCAGATGTCTTTTTGACTCAGTAAGGCACAATATGACATGACTTGACAAAGCCACAAGTCATGTTGCTAAGTTTTTTGCATCCATGATTGGGATCTGAAAATCAGTGAGAGAAGATGTAAGCTTTTGGTTAAGATATGTTCCAAAATGTATGACCTTGGTGATAATGGAAAGGGATGCCTTTACTGGCTCGTTGTATCCATTCCCTTTGATCAGCTAGACCAAAAACAGCTTTAGCAGCTTGAGCAACACTGCCCTTATTAGCTGCAACAAGCTGACCTCTAAAAGCAAAATTTCAATAAGTACTACTCTTAAAAGCATCTGAAAAGCTAATAATTTGAGTATCATATATTGTTGGTAACCAAAATTTTCTTGCTGATAATTTTTTATTTCAGAATTTAGAATTTTATCACTTATCGTATAATATCTTTAAATATTGTTGTCAAGTGAAATCAAAATTTAGTAACACTAGATGAAGAAACTTGTCAAGCAACATCATGGGTTCATGCACTTACAGATGCACACACATGAAGTCATGTAAATTTCAATAAAGAAAAAAAATGTTCAAAGTAGTTAAGCCCACAGAAATGTCATCATCAAAGCATAGGTAGTTTTTTCATCATAGAAGAAATGAGGTTATGAAAGCAAAATGATGATGCCATCAAATATGATGTATATTTTCTCTACAGGGATGTGTACAAGGTGCTAAAATGTGAAACTGTGGCTCAATAGGCACTGACAAAAATATGTTTTAGGACAGCTTCTAATCCAAAAGAATGTTCTTAAAAGGGATACAAAAAATGTGTGAAAAGCAAAAGGAATAACGGGCTGGCCTGTAAGAGTTTTACCGTTTATAAAAATGTTTTTTACACTGGGTAGGTCTATACTATGAACAATAATTGCTAGCTCTGCTGTGCATAAATATACTTTTTTTTTTAACTTGGTAAGTGAAATAGATAGTGGGACCACATGGTTGTGGTGAGGTTCATGAAAGCTTAGACTCCACCCAATCTGCTATGGGTACCACAATAAAAGTTAACATACATTGAGAAAGAGTAACGGAGTCTAAATGGTATAAAGCACTCCAATAAGTTCTTTATGTTGTCCCATACTCCCATACACCTGTGCATACTTTACACATGATTTAAAGCTATAGAGAAGGCACAGAATGTAAGCCTCATGCTTAATCTTAGGTAGTGTATGACACAGGAGGACCATATGTCATATTTTTCCTCTGATTGATAGTTTGGAAGGATTGGACAAACTCTATACGGTTATACTCATTTTACATATTTGTTTTCTATCTCTCAATTTAATTGTTGATCACTTGTTTGAAATAAAAGAAATGGTATCTGAAAGCATGAATTTGATTAATTTCAAACAGAATTTTCTCTTCAGAAAGGGATGATTGCATCCTAGTGCCACATAGTTCTGGACAGAACCTTGAATCAGATGTGTCAGAGAGTTTTATTTTAAGCAACAGACAATCTTGTGAACAGTATCATATGCCTATCTATGAATTGTATTATATACTAATAGCTAAGGGCATAAATAAATGTAACACTGTTATCTATGTCATCTAAAAACTTGCTCTTGGAAAAGATAAGCCTCATAATGTGCGGTAGATGTTAATTTATGTCAAACATTTAAGAAAAGACAAAAAAGGAAAAAGAAAACCAGAAGTGTTGTGAACTGTAAAAATCAGACATGTGTCTGGGATGCATACATCATCTGCTTAGAAGAGTCCATGCAACCCTACAGTGATTTATTTATTGAGAGAATCTGAAACTTTTCATCACGAAAATCATTTGGATGAGTTTATGTGCAGGACTGAAATGGTTATTGCAGTCGAACTTCAACCCTGTGCATTGTAGCCCACATTACCTAAGTCAAGCATGCAATAGATGCATAAGGTATGATACTCAGAGAATTTGACAAGTGTACAGTTGCGGCTATTCTATGTGTTCCTAATTCCACCAACAAGTGGTGTTAGAACTGGGAAAGCTAATTTTTTATTTTATGCATGGATTTGATAAGTCAGTATTTAGTTCAATCTACAACCATTCCATTTCCTTCTGAAGAAATTCAGGTTACAAATTAATAAAACTGAAACAACTCCACCTTGTGTGAAGCATTATGACCACTGCTGAGTTTAGATGAAAATACCTTTCAAAGAGCATGAGGTCTTGGGGCTAATGAGAACAGCGTTTAAATGAAGGTACTTTTATCATGTGTGGAATGATGTTATGAAAGAACTACATGGAAAGAAGAGTGCTGTTACTCATTTTTTATGACACAGGGAATCAAATTAATATTGATTTTTATACTAGACCATTTCTAAGATAGGTTTTGATTTACACAACCCAGACAGTTCAGCAACACCTAAGTAGGAAAAAGATACAATCCCCACCCCCCGTCCCCAACAACCAGTGAAGTGAATGAAGTTCAGCAACACCTAAGTAGTTTCAATACTGAGAATCCTTATTTTGAGTTGTATCTCAACAACGTCTTTCCCCGAAGTGGTTGACAGCGGCTTTTAGATTAGTAGGAATACCATCCAGCACTGTTATTAAATTGAGGTTCCATCACATATTCCAAGGATAGTATATTCAAAATTTTAGCAGGTTATAAAAATATTATCTACCAAGACTGATGAAAAAAGCTCCAAGCACATTGAAAAACCCAGAGAAGCAGTACCAACGAAAATTGGTCACAACAGAGAAAGGTGTAAAAGTAATAAAATGCTTCAGTCTCCTACTATGAGAAAAACCAAGTACAACAATGTCAAAATTAGGATAAGCACTCATTCAGCATTATTCATGGTCAAGCAAAGCATGATTTACTAACGCAATCCTAAGAGGCAAACTAATTATAAGATAGCTATATAAAATAAAACATGGCAGGATGTAAGAGATGTCAGTTTTCACTTGTATGAAAACATGCTTGAGCATCAACTACATACCTGACTGATGTTGTTCACTCATTGTTCTTCTAACCCTAACATCACGAGAATCCATCGACTCACTTGGTAAGCTCCTGACAGTACCCAGAAAACCTTGACGTGGTTGCAAAGAATTCAATTCATTGGTACTCCTTGTAAAAATAGCAGATGTTGGGACTACCCTAGACAGCAAAGCCTGATCATTGTTAAGCGAACCACCTTGGATGTTATTAGTGGGTCTGGAAACAACACCAGAGTAACCATGAAGTCCAATCCTGCCATGTGGCATGGATAAATAATGTTGTGCATTACTTTGTGGTGTCTGGAAGATATTATATGGACTTAAATTGGTTCTAGCATTGATAAATCTGCCATCATTGTTAGGACAGGCCCAATTACTCATGTTCTGACCAAGATTTATACGGTTATCATCAACTCGTGGCTGGTGGAAGATATTTAACTGGTTGGCAAGAGCCCCAGGATTATTATTAGAAAACCCTCTGGCTTGGACATTAGACTGAAATCCAGCAGCTGTGTTACCTCCAATTCTAGTACTCAAAAACCTGCTATCAATTTGCCCTGGAAAAAAAAGGTTATCAGATTGGACTGCATTGGCAAAGACATTTTCACCAATATTTGAGTCCCCACAATTCTGTAATTGGAATGCAACTGGTGTGGTACCTCCATGGCTTGCAACATTTCTCTGGAGCTGTGGGCTATGCATGCCACTGAAATAGAAAGCATTGGGCCTGACATTTGTACCAGTTTCTGTTGCAACATTTCTCTGGATCTGTTGAATAAGCATGTCATTGAAATAGAGAGCATTAGGCCTGACATTTGTACCAGTTGCTGTTGCAACATTTCTCTGGATCTGTTGACAAAGCATGTCATTGAAATAGAGAGCATTAGGCCTGACATTTGTACCAGTTGCTGTTGCAACATTTCTTTGAATCTGTGGGCTATGCATGTCATTGAAATAGAGAGCATTAGGCCTGACATTAGTACCAGTTGCTGTTGCAACATTTCTCTGAATCTGTGGGCTATGCATGTCATTGGAATAGAGAGTATCGAGCCTGACATTCATACCAGTTGCTGTCGAACCTTCTTTGACGATGTCACCAATATCCTCTGAACTGTAAATGTTATCAGATTGAACAGAATCAGTCATGAAATTGTCACCAAGCACTGTTTGCCCATGATCAGGCATTTGGTATACAACCGGCATGTTACCTCCAATCAGAGGCCAATGATTTTCATTGAAATTATGTGCAATGGGCCAGACGACAGTACCAATTGCTGGCCCAACCTGACTGTTAGTTTGAAATTCTGTATTGGTATTACTGTTGATATTTATAGAATTTCTGTCAAACTGAGGTCTATGGAAGCTATTGAATTGTGTGGCACCACTTATGACATCATCACTGTTGATTGTAACACCGTGGCCATAAGATTGAAAAGTACTGGTCACATTTCCTCGAGGATGCAAATAAATTGCTGGTCGCATATATGGGACGGGCGTATGACCAACTCTTGTATTTGTATGCATGGTCCCAACATTATTGAGAAAATCTCTGATAGCCACTGGAGCTGCATTCTCTGCAATATGAAATCTGTTTCCTTCATTATGCTGCATAGGAGAGGAAGTTGCAGGTGGCATGGGACTGGGATCATTCTTCTCCATTGGACAACTAACTCCTGTACTTGTATTGCCATGCATGGTCCCAACATTATTGACAGAATCTCTGAAAGCCATTGGAGCTTCATTCTCTGCAATATGGGATCCATTTCCTTCACAATGCCGCATAGGAGAAGAAGTTGCAGGTGGCATGGGATTAAGATCATTCTCCTCCATTGCTCAGTCAATTCTGAAATTAGAAACCAGTTACAAGAGTATATCTGTATATCACGTTTTCTATCAGAAATACTGAAATGGTTGGAACCATATGCAGGGAAAAAGTTATAGCCTTATATGTATTGGTGGATTTCAATCCAATTTCATGTCAATCTTTACCTGCAGCAATTTTCCTGCTCAGAGGTTCAACATTTCAGCAAGCATCAATCCTTTGGTTGAATTAACATTGTTAACTCTGTTAGTAAAATAAACATGCAATCTACCATGAAATGTCAGAGAAGTATAAAGAATCCAAAATAACTTCTCTATAATATTTAACAAATAGGGAATAAAAGAAAAAAAAATTGTACTTCAAATTGATAAAGAAGGATATTTGGATGTGTGCCAGAATCTATCATCCATCTTTCTATTGGTTAGTTTTGATCAGGCTGCTTGTAATTTACAGGATTCCTCACCAAGGAAAGGTTAAATTAAAATGTAAGAATTTTACGCAATGCTTTATCAACAAGTGTTCTTGTAAAGGGCTTTTTCAAGGGTTCCCAAACCTACAATGTGGTTGGCATTTATTTGATTCCTTCATTCAGATATGGAAATTTTATGAAGCTGAAAGCTGACCCATCATAACACATATGTTGGTCCATAGAGAATATAAACAGGTTTCTAATGTTTTTCTTTTTTATGGAGCTGAACCAAACCTATATAATAATTTTAAACCAAACCCACAAAGTTCAATCGCATATCTAGTATCCCCAACAAAGATTTCTAAATGTTTCACCAATTCTTATATAATTGAAATAAACAGGAAGGACACATATACCAGAAGAAATCTCATTAAATTCATAACTAAAACAAGAGTAAAAGGCTAAGAAACACATGCAACTCACCCAAAAAGAATAAAAAGAGAGATTAATCAAACAATGTAGACAAACCCACAAAAAGCAAGCGCAGAAATCGTTCAGAAATAAGAATTCATTGCTTGTAAGCTTCAAATGATCCTCAATCAAACATAATCCACTGAGATTTCCTCAAAGAAAATGATCCAAATTCGAAGGAGACAGGTGATACTAAAGACTCGAATAAAAACCCACATGCCATTTCAAATCAAGCAGAAAATTGAGAGAGTTCCAAGGATTCTAGCCAGATATTAATTAAAGATGAGTGGAAACTTCAAGAAAGAGTTCAAGATTGAAGGGGATTCTTACCAGAAATCGTTTAAAATTCGTGGGCTTCTAGCTAGTTCAAATGACCAAGATAGCGACGTGGAGATGGGTTTTTTGGCGCTAGGGCTGGGGTTTTAAAGGGTTCGGTGTGGGACCCACAATTCCAAGCCATGCTGGAGTAAAAAGAGCACTGCCAGGTAGCAACGGTTGCCCAGTCATATGAATAAAAGATTTGAAATTTGAAGAGAAGAATGTTTATAAGTGGGGCCATATAAACTTTATTGATTCAATATCACTAAGCCATTTTAAGGGGCCCACTTCTGATCGGTTTAAAGCCATGGTAGTTGTCTAGTTGATTCAAAGTTCAAACTCTATGTTCATTGATGGAACATTGATGAATCAGGGGATTACTGAGATGCCCC
>JAOXJP010137700.1:0-13434 GCA_025762735.1 Platanus orientalis | reverse complement strand
ACATTAATGTGTTTGCCCCTTGACGTCCAGCGGACCAAGCGTTCATTAAGGGAGGCGGACAAAATCCTTCCTCCTCTAAGTTTGACCACTCTAAAATTTTCTCAAGCTCTACAAACACTTCCAACCTCTCCAATTTTTTTCGAGCTCTCCAGTTTCGACCGATCGAAATTTTTTTCGAGCTCTTGAACTTTCCCAGTCAACATACACACTTTATAGAAAAACTACCATAACTTCTTCTAGGAAACTCCAAATTTTGCATTGTTTGATGCATTAAAAAGTAGACTCCTAGAATTTTCCAATGATGTATATTTTGCAAGCTGATTCATGCAAAATTAATACGGGTTTACCTCAAAAGTTACCCCAAATTTGTTGTTTGAGAAATTTTAGGATTTTGTCAAGTTGATGACTCATTTTTCCACAACATTAGTTATGTCAAGGGACACTCTAGTTTTACACATTCTTATTCATCATTTTCCATTAATAAGGTGAATTGTAATTTCTATATTTTAGTGTAAAATTTTCATTTAAAAGTCATCAAAAATAGATGCGGGGTGTTACACTCTCCCCCCTTAAATAAATTTAGTCATATGAATTTGACATACCTTGATTTTGAAACAAGTGTGAATACTTTTTCTTCATTATTTCTTCACCTTCCCAAGTCGCTTCCTCTTCTGAATGATTTCCTCATAGCACCTTCACATATGGAATCACCTTCGAACGTAGCACTTATTCCTTTCAAATTTTTTGAGGTTTCCAATTTGTCAACTCCTAACTGAAAATTGATGGAATAGTTCCAATACCTTCCATTATTCTAACCATGTAGATCCAATAAGGATCCATTTCATGTTATAAAGGTGTGATAAAATTGCTCATTTCTAAACCTATAAATCTCTCAAAAATCATTTCTTTGTTTCAAGCATATACATTTGTATCCCTTGTCATATTCATTCCCTTATTAAAGCTTATACGGTCTTTGTTTCCTTTTCACATTAATTCATTATCATTTCTTCTTGTAGTTTATGCAATATGTCTTTCTTTTCACGAGGTATGGTCTTTAGTTTTCTTTCTCAAAACTTAGATGCTTCCATATTCCTTCTTAAGACTTTGACGCTCTTGTTGTCTTATTATTTACATATCATTTATCATTTGTCATTACTTATCACTTATCATTTGTTTACTTGGCACACATCATTGTCACATATCACTTATCTCGTTCACTTGATACTTATCACATGCACCTTTACTTGTTATAGCATTCATATTCAAGTAGAATACCTCCTCCCCAATTATATACACATAACAACCCATTGGGGATCTTCGACATACAAAATATATACAACCTAATAACCCATAAGGGTCTCCAACATATAACCTATTGAGGTATGTAGATTGTCGATTCCATGTCAAAGGTGTAATGTAAAGTATGTCATGTAAAAATAGAGTGTGTGTATTCTAAGAGGTTTGTACAAGGAAGCATGAGCATCTGGAAGATGACATGTCAAACATCGAAAAGCTTTGAGAGTATAAGCCACGCAATCAAGGCACTTCAAAAAGACTAAGGCAAGACATCCAAGTTCTCTATAGATATATTTGAAAGGTAATTAAAGTAAAGACCATCCAAAACCAATGATGGAATTTTTAGAAGACCTTTGCCAAGCCTTAGAACAATGACTGGTTAGGCAAAATGCGGCTTCTAGGATTTTACAACCCACATATTGTAATGACCCACATTTCACTTAAAGGGTAAAAATATAATTTTATTCTTTCAAGGGTAAAATTGTCATTTCACATGTTTAGACATACCATAAAATGGTCTAGGAAACCATTGGACCAAGTTAGAAGTGTAAACCCAAGTTGGTTTCAAACCTGTCAAGTTTGAAAGTTATCCTGATTTCGTATTTGAGGTACCTTCATGGGCCCACTGACACAAATCCTGAAAGAATTTGAGGTCATGTCATACCTAGATAAAAATATTTAGGAATCTAATTTTCATAAAAATAAACGGTGTGCAATTACGAGTTTCCTAAAAGAAGTTATGCCAATTCTCTTATAAGTTGTCTGTGTTTATAGGCCTACTTATTTAGGGAAACTTCTTGGACCCACTTACACTAATCCCGAGTGAGCTAAGGTATGATCCATACCTTGTTAGAAAGTTCTTTGCATCTAGTTTTCAACCCAATAAATAGAGACCGATATAGATCGATCCAAATTTCCCAATTCGATTCAATTTATTTGGATCAATCCAAGGCCTCTCGGGTTGCTGAAAACTATACAAAATGCATTAGATCGATCTAAATGACCCATAATATGATTTTTTGAGGAAAAATTGATTTTTCTTTATCTTGGGGAGTGTGAGACCCTCCCAACTTGACCCAAAACCTTATAAATATGATAAAAAACTCTAATGACCTCATTTACACCAAAATGGAAAGAGTTAAAGAGGAGTAAATGATTTGGGAGCTAAGTATGAGAGTTCTTCCCCAAATTAGGTAAGTTTCATTCTCAATTCTAGAAATCTTCAAGGTTAACTCATTTTCTTCCTAGATCTTCATGTTTAATCTAATTTACACTAATTTTATATCATTTTACAGAGAATAGAGGAAAGGAAAATGAGGTTCTTCTCCAAGATCTTCTTGAAAAGTAGAGAAAGAAGCTTGGATAAATAGTTATACAAAACTTACTCTATTTTTGTTTGTTTTAGGTTCTTAGAAGCTTTGTAATGGTAAAATCTTGATTCTATGAATGTTTTCTCATATATTTGTGAAACCCTTTGTTAGAACTATATGAACTTTAACTCTTATGGTAAATTGTGAAGAGATCTTGCCATAGTTTGCTAGGATTTTAGAAATCCTCAATCTAATTTGTAAGAAAAAGTGGTTTTACATCATATGTATATGTATTTTCTTAAAATGTTGGATGTTTTCGGATTCCTTACATGAGATTAATGTCTCCCATGATAAATTACTTTAAATATATGTTGGCTTATGATAATCTGTGATGCTTATTTGACTTCTCATGCTAGTTCATTAATTATTGCACTCTACATGTTTGATAAAACGTCTCTTATAGATTTTTCATATTACTCTTATGTTTTTTAGATGTCTTTGGGTTCCTTGCATGAGCCTAATGCCTTTTATGATAAACTTCATAAAATATATGTTGAATTATGGAAATTTGTGATGCCTTATTGACTTCACATGCTAACCCATTAATTCCTGCACTTTACATGTTTGATAAAATGTCTCTTAATGCTTCCCTTACTATTTACTTGTTTTTCGGATGCTTTTTGATAATACTAATGAATGCCTATAATGAAAAATTTCTTCTTTATTACTAAGTTAATGAATGTAACATGTGGATAATATATGTTCTTGTGTTATGATCAAAGAATGCTCATGTAGTGATATAACAACGTAAGTTGGTCATGAATGAATGAGGAATGAAATGGATAAATAATCAAGAAACATAAAAAAATAAATAAGAAGAGTGTCCAGATGTAAAGGTTAAGATGTACATGTCAAGATCTAAATGTCAAGGTGTAAATGTCAAGATGTAAAGTCAAGTCATGGTCAAGGTTCTGCTATTAGGGATAAATACAAGTGCAATATTCTATCAAGATCCTGCCATTGGGGATACAATATAATGTGCAACATATATTCAAGTCAACTTACAATCAAGGTCCTGCTATTGGAGATAAATACAATGTGCAATATTCTACCAAGATCCTATCATTGAGAATACAATACAATGTGCAATATATATTCAAGTCAAGTTATGATCAAGGTTCTGCCATTGGGGATAAATACAATGTGCAATATTCTATTAAGGTCAAGTTATGGTCAAGGTCTTGCCATTGGAGATAAATGTAATGTATAACTTTCTGCCAAGGTTCTGCCATTGGGGATAAATACAATGTATAACTTTCTATCAAGGTCCTGCCATTAAGGATAAATACAATACACAATTTTCTATCAAGGTCATGCCATTGAGGATTAATACAATGCACAATTTCCTATCAGGATCCTGCCATTGGGAATAAATACAATGTGCAAATTTCTATCAAGGTCCTGCTATTGGGGATAAATACAATGTGCAACTTTCTATCAAGGTCCTTCAACTAGGGGTATAATACAATGTGTCAAGGTAAACAAAAGTGTAAAAAAAATATAAAGTAAGTAAAATAAGAATGTAAGAAAGTGAATCCAAGAGTGTATAAAGTGTAAGGTAAGTAAAAGAAAAAATATAAGCAAGTGTAAGAAAATGATACCAAGTAATTAAGTATGCATGAGTAAGTGTATGTGACATTAAAGGTCGCACTATTAAGAATGAAATTGTATTAATGAAGAAAGAAAATCTTCTAAGACACTAACATGAGTGAAAATCATGATAAAAAGATAAGAAAGGTTTATAAGAAAGAAGTAATGTTAAAAAGAGAAGAAAAACATATAAGGTTCAAAGACAAAATAAAGTTATAAGTCATGTAAAGAAAAAACAAAACATTAAGATAAGGAAATGGAAACACTTAAGTTTCACAAGTAAGAAAAAATTCATAAGTTATGTAAGAAATAAAGTTTCATGAAAGAAAAAGAAAATACATAAGCTATACTAAAAAAAATATAAGTCTTTAATATGAGTAAGTAAAGAAAATGTTAAGAAAAAATAAAATCACATATTCTTTAATAAGAAGATAAAAACCTATAAGATATGTATGGAAAGAAGAAGGTAGCTTTAAGAAAATGATAAGTGAAGACTAAAAGAAAAACAATGGAAGCTATTTGAAATGATAAGTGGTTTGGTCCATGTGACCTTTACATATGTTTATAGTCTTTATGACCTTAGAGACCCCAATGTGGGTTGTTCCTTTGTGGATCTATAAATCTTTATGTGGGTTTCCCTTCTTGGGTGCGGAGACCCTTATGTGGGTTGTCCTTCTTGGGTGTGGAGACCCTAACATGGGTTATGCGATGTGTTGTGTCGGAGTCCCTTACATGGGTTATGTGATGTGATGTGTTGGAGATCCTCACATAGATTATGCGAAGTGTTGTGTTGGAGACCCTTACATGGGTTATGTGATGTGTTGTATCAGAGACCCATTTATGGTTTATATACATTATGCTAGGTTGGAGACCTCATATGGTTTATATTATATGATATGACAAAAACCTTTACATGGGTTATGTTATATGATGTGTTAGAGATCCTTACATGGATTATGATATGTGTTGTGTTAGAAACCTTTACATGGATTATGTTATGTGATGTGCCAAAGATCCTTATATGAATTATGTGATGTGATGTGTCAATGACCCTTTCATGATTTATGCATATGATATGCTTTGTTAGAGACCTTAAATGGTTTTTATATGTGATATGCTTTGTCGAAAGTTTTATATGGTTTATGTGAATTGCTATGTCAGAGACCCTTATATGGGTTATGTGATGTGTTTTGTTAGAAACCTTTCATAGTTTATTTATATTTAGATATGTTATGTGATAAGACATTATTGTGAAGCACTTGACATGTGACATATAAGTCCTACACTATTTAAGAAAATTGAGATGTACAATGGTCCTCCCATTTATGATACAATTCAATGCTATGGAGATCAATGATACATGATAAATGACTAATAAAAAGTGATAAATAAATATTAAGATAAGGATAATGAAAATTAATGAGTGATAAGTAAAGACATGATGAATGATAAGTAACCTATGATAAGTAACAAGTGTGAAGATGAATGATAAGTATTCTTGTTGAACATAGAAGTAGAATTTCATGTCTCATAATGCAATGTATTATTATGATTGCTAATTACTTAAGAATGATGCATGCTTAGCTTGAAATGATTTGTATATGTATATTCATATGAGAAAAGTATAGTCTATGCATGAGAAATGAATAAAAATGTTTATTGGGATATACACTAGTTATCTTCACTATGGTTGGATTACGAAATGGTTACCATGTGATTGTAAACACATATTGCTATGTATGTTACTTTGCAAATATATGAGAAGAATGTCATGTATAGGTAGAATTATGCATATATATATTTTCATATATAGATATGAGAAAAATGTCATGTATAGGTAGAATCATGCATATTTCCATATGTAGATATGAGAAGAATGTCATGTAAAGGTAAAGTCATGCATACTGTTATATGTAAATGTGAGAAGAATGCCATGTACATGTAGAATCATGCATATTGCCATATGTAGATATCAGAAAGATGTCATATGTAAATAGAATCATGTATATTTCTATGCATAGTTTCTACATGAAGAACCATGATGATGAGTATATAGATCTTGTGATGATTAGTAGTTGATGTATGTACACTAGCACATGTCCATACTCTAGAAATTGGTATGTATTCTATATGAAGATATATATTAAGTACTTTTATATTAAAAGATTTGTTCTTTACCCGTTCAATTTCCATAGTAGGTTTTGTATACTTACTTACGAGCCGTGGATCTCACCCATCCATACAATTTTTTCAGGTGATGTTTAGTATAGGTACACCATTTGGAGTGCCTAGAAGTTGAAATGGAGGCATACGGTTGATGCCTTCTCTTTTAGTCGTTTTAGTTCATTCTTAGACTCTTACATTGTTTTAAAATTTATAATGAATTGTATTAAGTTTGAAGTTTAGGCTTTGAGATTTGTAGTTTTATGGCTTTAGATTTGAGATGTGATGATGGGAGATTAGTGACATGATAAATAGTATGTTTATATTATCATTTATTTATGTTGTATCTTTAAGATTATGGTTAGATGTGATAGTATATGATTCTCCTAGTTATGTTGTTTTAAGGTTAAAATTAAGTATTCTATGAAGATCACAGGTTCAAGTAAAATGCTCAAATTTATAGCCAATTTCACATGGATCCGATTCAGTAGCAACTCAGTTTCATGCCCA
Organism: Platanus orientalis; assembly: GCA_025762735.1. NCBI lineage: Eukaryota > Viridiplantae > Streptophyta > Magnoliopsida > Proteales > Platanaceae > Platanus > Platanus orientalis. The sequence goes on along the minus strand of JAOXJP010137700.1, from coordinate 6,505 downwards.
AATAAGGCGATGTAATTTAGGGTCGTTACACATGCCATGACCGCTCATAGGTCAAAGCATGACTGGTCATGTGCTACAGATTTGGAAAATTCCATTTCACGACTTTGCATTTAATGCAATATTATTTGACCGTTTTGGCTAAAATCTTTTAGGATTTTTACACTCTATAAATACCTATCAAGAGTCATAAAAAACCACAGTTATTACATAATATTTTTGAATAAAAGAAGGGTCATTTTCAACAGTTTTTGTGTCATTACTCTACTAAATCTCTCGCTGCGAAAAAGAGCCATTCTCACAACCTTCTTATAAGATTAAAACAATTTAAAGCTAAGGATCTCGTGATTGTTAGGTTCAAACCTAAGGAACTATTTTAAAAGCTCCGAGGGAGAAACTATTTCACAAAGGTATTTAAACGTAAAAGAGAAATGCCAGCACTGTACACTCTAGCAAAATGGAGTTGTAGAGAGAAAGAATCACACCTTAATTAAAATGGTTAGTTTTATGTTGACAAATTTAAGTGCATATCCAAGTTTATAACTATTTTGAATCATGTTCCTCAAAAAACACTATGTGTCATACTATATGAAATATGGAAAGGAAGGAAACCGAATTTAGGTTACCTAAAGGTTTGGGGTTGTTTTAGGTAGGTTAAATTACTGAATAAGCATACCTCAAAGGTTAGACTTAGAGGAACAAATTGTACTTTTATTGGATACTTTATGATGAGTAAGACTTATAGATTTCTAAATCTAGAAACACCTTCCTCACACACCATGGTTGAATCCATAAATGCCGAGTTCTTTGAGAACACATTTCCATTCCAAAAAAGTTAGGAAATAGTAGGGGTAAGATATCCTGAGTCCAATAATAAGCGAAAACCCGTGAGTTTTAAGCATGTTGAACCTTGAAAAAGTGCTAGAGAAAGAAAGCCGAATGATTTGGTCTTGACTATGTAGTTTGTTTGGCAGAGGATGATTCATTGTCATACAAAGAAGCAATGTCATCCTATGATGCTGTATTTTGGAAAGAAATAATAGATGATGAAATGCACTCCATTATTTCCAAATAAACATGGGTGCTAGTGGATCTACCTCAGGGTTGTAAACCCATCGGCTATAAGTGGGTTTTTCAGGAGAAAACTTAGACCAGATGACATAATTAAAAAGTTTAAGGCTAGAATGGTTGCTAAAGGGCGTAGAGAAAAATACTTTGACTACTTCGATACTTATGCCTCTGTAGCAAGAATATTGGTAATCATGTTATTAATAACAATGACTGTAATAAAGAATCTAATTATTCATCAGATGGAATTAAAAACTGTTTTCCTGAATGGCCAATTGGAAGAAGAAATTTACATAAAATACCTATAAAGTTTTGTTATTCTAGGTCAAGAAAATAAAGTATGCAAATTGATAAGATCCTTATACGGATTGAAACAAGAACCAAAATAGTGACATGATAAATTTCGATCGACTCTCATCGAAAATGAATTTAAATTCAATTATGGAGACATGTGCATTTAGAGCAAGACAACAAGAGAATCAAGTGTGATTCTTAGTCTTTATGTTAATGATATGCTCATATTGGGGACTAATATTGACTACGTTAAACATAAAGAAGTTTCTTTCTTTTATGTTTGATATGAAGGACTTAGAAATTGCCAAAATGATTATGGAAATCAAGCTTATCAAAATGACAGAGGGACTGTTATCACACAATCATAGTACATTGAGAAAGTTTTCAAAAGATTCGACATGTACAAATGTACTCCAACATCCATACTTGTAAACACTAGTGTCAAGTTAACAAAGAATAGAGGCTATTATGTTTCTAAGTACAAGTATTCATATTCATGATGTATGTCATATACTACACTAGGCCTGGCATCATCTTTACAGTAGGAATGCTGAGTAAATACACAAGTGACCTAGATAGTGAGCACTAGAGTGCTTTGTTTATGGTTCTAAGATACTTGAAGGGTACGATGAACTATGAGATCCATTATGAAATGTTTCGAGCTATTGCTGAAGGACACAATGATGCTATTTGGAATTTAGATTTAGATGACTCTAAATATATGACATCTTGGATATACACATTAGCATGATGTACGGTCTCTTGGAAGTCGAAATAACAAACATGTTTGACTCATTCAATAATGGAGTTAGAGTTTGTCGCACTCTCATCAATTAGAGAGGAAGCAGAGTGGTTAAAGAATGTATTGGTAGACATACCAATTTGGACCAAGCTGGTTCCACCTATAACCGTTTTTTGTGATAATTAGACAGCTCTGCTAAAAGCATATAGTGAAAATTATAATAGAAAGTCTATGACGATTTGGTTAAAGCATAATCATGTGAGGGATCTGATAACCAATTACATTATAGCCATACAATATGTGAAGTCCAGTCAGAATTTGGAAGATCCTCTATCCAAAGGCCTTGTGAAGGATTTAACCTCTAAAACGTCGAAGGTAATGAGATTATTAAGCCTATAAGGTTGTACTTGTGAACACCCAACATGGTTGCTCAAGTTCAATGGGAAACCAACTTGACTACCCAAAGGTTTAATGGAAAAACAAGCCATGTATTTTTTAAAAAGCACTCATAAATGTTTCATTAATGAAATAAGTTTGTTCCTATGGTGATCTTACAATTGGTTATCATGTAAATGAGTAATGCGGCACTGCAGATGAGAGGATAAGAACTAAGTTCTTTTAATGAGTTTTAGCATACGCTTGGTGGGTTGAAATGATACCCATGTTGAGGTAAAACATACTCTGGAGGAGTTAAAACATACTTTAGTTGAGCTGAAACATGCTCTAGTTGGGTTGAAATATACCTTGGTAGAGCTGAAACATGTTCTAGATGGTTCTCGAAAGAGTTTCTTAAAACCTGAGTCGTTTATGCAAAATAAGAAACTCACCTTTTTGAGTATGAAAGCTAGTCACTTTCTATGAGATTTAGGTTGTTTCTAGAGTACTCAGTAAACCTGGGATAAAGCACAAATTTTAAAGTGCTAAGCTTCATGTAGTGTAAATCCTCTCAAAATGACTGTGCATGTAACAAGTTTGGTCTATTAAAATAGACACTAGTTCCAAGGTACTGTACTACATTCTCAAACAGGCAATGATCTATTACACAAGGTATTGGTTTTAGGGTCACCCACCAAGCACTAATGCATAGGGAACCTCACTTATTACCCAATAAATACCCATTTTTTCAAATTTTAAAAACAAATGGATTTTTGAAAATGAATCCTTAAACGACTCTCTATCTTACCTCTGTTTTCAAGTTTTTTTTATTTTAAATTTCACTCTTTAAGTTTAGTCCCACATTGAAAATTTTGGTTTTCTAAATACAATATATAAGATTTCACATTCCCATACCTTGTGTATTTTGAGAGAGCCCACTCTCTCTTAGGTTGCTAAAGTGTAGTAAGGTGCATAACACCTTATGCACACATGCACAAGCGCACGAGCACGTGCATGAGCATGGCTCGGACATGGGTGCGAGCAGGGGCTGGGGCTTAAGGGTGCTTGGGGCGCACTTTGAACTTCGCACATGTGCATAGTCGCGGAGTCGCTTTAGGTGTCACAATATTATTTTCAAAGGTCTAAGTAAAACCTTAGGTTTTGATCATGATGAAAGTGAACCATGAGAAAACCAAGGTGTACCGTGAGTGAACCACACCGCATGCACCACAAGGGAGGTGTATTGGGAGGAAGATGGACATCGATGGTGTGTGCACCGTGATGGAGGTGTATTACGAGGAAGATGGACCTTGACCATGCGTGTACCATGATGGAGATGGACCATGATGATGTGTACACCATGAGGAATGTGGACAGTGATCAAAGGGTATTGCAATGGTGGTTGCATCGTGGTTAAGGCTCATCAAGGATCTGGTATTGCGACCATAACTTGCATTGTGAGCAAAGCCCGTCACGACCCAGCATTGCGAGAAAAATCCATCACAACCCAACATCACGAACGAACTTGAACCGTGATGAAGTTGGCTTGCGATAGGCTTAGAATGGACAGGATCAATAGCTCATGTCGTTAGTTGGCTTGTGATCAGAAGCCCGTGCTGCCCAAATTGTTGTCCATCAGAAAGTGGACATGTTAAGGGGTTTGGTGAGGTTAATTAGCTGAGAACCCATCAACACTATATAAAGAAAAAAATGGGCTTAAGAACACACTAGAAACTAAGGCATTCATGGGTTGCAAAATAGAGAAAGAAAACCAAGAAAAAGAAGAGAAGAAGGCTCCTACCAAAGTCATCTCTCTTTTGGGTATGTGTTGAAAGATACAAGGACCTCTACAGCCCTTGATTAACACCTCCCTTAGAGGAGTTCTTGCTTGCATCCTTGGTCAGAAAACCACCTCAATTCAAGTGTGTTCACCTTAAGGAACCTCCTCTTGGTTGAAGGTGCTATCGCTATCTTCTTGATTCGATTCTCATATGTGTTTAACAACTTGATAAGGGGATACTTTATTGAAATTTTTGGAAAATTTGAATAAGTTTTTCATGAATGTTTTTTAACACCCGACTCTATAAAGGACAATAAGATACAAGGAGGTATCCTATGTCTCTATTAATAAACATGGAGTTGATTCCGAACTTAGTTGTATCTTGGAGATATCTTGGCACATTCCCTTACATAATCTTTTGGGAGGTCTCAACTATCTTCAAGAAAACCAAAAACGGCACCTCTTTCTTGGATCAATCAGATTTAATTTGTATTAAATTAAATTTACTTTATTTTTTGGGATTGTGGAATTAACAAATTAATTGGAATTATTGCATTACAGATCCAACAGTTAATGGATTAATAATTTTTGGGATGAGTGTAATGAAAGTTTGATTAATGAGGAAATTGAAAGTTCCTTCATTAAGAAAAATTACAACACTACTTCAGTCACATCATCACTAGTAATATGTCAATTTCTTGTTTTTATTTTTTTGATAAAACCCACCCTCAAACCCATTATAACTAGGTGTTGTGAATTTCCCCGACTGAAAAGCTACAAGCTTAATTTCTTCCCTAGAAAAAAAAAGAATTCTTAAGAAAGATTTAGACTCTTTAGATGATGGTAGATATGTGTGATTAGTGATTTTATTTTATTAATTTGATCTAGAGAGGGATTCTAAGATATTACGAGATTGGAAAAATACTTAAAAGAAATTTTATCAATCATGTCATGCCTTTAACCTAGAGACCTCTTTTCTTCTTAATAGAATGAATTTTGTTCATGACCCTCTAATTAACACTACAACAATATTTAGTTTTAGCAATATTGTTTTAGGCAGTGTTTTTACAGCAACATTGTTTTAGGCAGCATTTTTATGCTGCCTAAAGAGAATAGTATGTAGCATTTTTTTATATAAAGCGCTTCAAAAAAGGCAAAAATAAATACACAGTGTTTATAAAATGCTGCATAAAAAAATCGTAATTCTCTATCATGTGTCAGCACAAAAAACACATGCATCGCTTTATAAATGCTATGATTTTTTTTATTGCAGCGTTTTAGAAGCGCTGCATAAAAAAGTCTTATTGCAACGCTTTTCAAACACTTCCTTATAGATGTGTATATATTTTCGTCCCACGTGCTTTTTTCCTCTCTCCCGTGTTCTCTTCCTGCTATTTTTGGACTCTTCCTATATTTTTTTGTCTCTGTTCTTCTCCCAAGCACAAAAGCTAGGGTTTTGATATTTGGGCACAAGCGCCAGCTAGGTTGTCGCTGCGATTAGAGCAAAATCAGTGAACGCGATTCTTCAGCAAGTTTCAACTTTTGACTGGCACAATTTGCAACCGGGGGTTTAAGCACAACATCTTCTCTTCTTTGACGCTCGCTCGCAAATAGGTACAATCCCTCTAATACAGCGATTTCAATCAAGGTTATCCATCCTCCTTTCATAAGATATAGTGATTCCTATCCCACTAACCACTTATGGATACAACTAAACACAGGATCCCAAACTTCTTTCCTAATATAAGAAGCTCCCAATGGCAGCCCTAGATGAGAGATTGAAAGATGACCCAGTCGACGCAACCAAGTCTGCTAAATTCATTCTTAAGCCCAAGATCGACTCAAACCATCATGCATCATAAGATGCATCTCAAGTATCTAATCCATCTTTGAGAGTTTTCATATAAGATAAGAGTGCCATTCGTGAACTGAAAGGGGGACACCCTTACTCTGTCCTCTCCTGCTTGAAAACCCTCAAATAGCTTTAGCTCTACAGCCTTGTCCAAAAGACCCTTAGCACTTCAGTCAGAAGCAAAAGTAAGAAGGGAAATAACAAGTCCCCTTCTCTCAAACTTCTAGAGCATTAAAAATAATTTGTCAGCACCTTATTAACCATGACAGAGATTGAGGCTAAAGCTCAAACAGTTCCACATCCACCCTCTCCATTTGATTCCAAATCCAAAGTGGCCTAATATGTCATAGAAAAAGCCTTCCCATGAGAAAGGTCAAGTCAATCCCACTAGGCACAA
>JAOXJP010137689.1:0-13434 GCA_025762735.1 Platanus orientalis | reverse complement strand
GAAAGCATATGTAGATATGTGATTGTTTAAATGAATTTTACTAATTTCTTTGTTCAAGATCGGTAAACATCCCAACAATTATAAAATTTTCCAACATCCTTTCCAACTCAACCCTTTGTTGTGGTGTCAGTTGATCACTAGAATCAACCTAAGAGTAAGGAGGATTTACAGTGGAAACCTTAGGAGTTGTGGAAGATGGAATATTAGTTGTCTTCGGACGTTCTCATGCCATAGTGCTGCAGGATTGTGCCTTCCTCTTCTTCTTCTGTAGTCTTGTCTCGAGTGGTGCTATTTTACTGACAATACATTATTATTGTTTATATTCATAAATTTTGATTTTATGTATGTTATGAACCAGAAATATTTAGACAAATGATAGACCATACAAATGCATTCATGTCCAACTGTTGAACTTAGGTTTTGAAAACAAAACTAACACTTTATATATATTAAGAACGGTGGTAAATAAAGTATATCAACAGTTACAAAAAAAGGTACACAGACCTTTTACATAAAACATAAAGAAAGTAAATACATAATTTAGAGTCCTGGGACTCTAAGAGGTGGTGGTGGAGCTTCGACTAGTTTATGGCCTAAGGAGAAAATCTATCCTCTCAACTTTTGAACCCATTCTAGTCTCCAATGTGTTTGTAAGAAGGTAATAGTGTTGCTATGCCATAGCTCAGCATCTAGATCAATGTGGAAGGTCCTCACATCATTGAGGTGTCTTCTTAATGTGTTAACCAACTCAGTCAGAGTGTTGTTCACTTCCTGATGAATGTCTCTGGAGATTTCAGCTTCGGCTCGAAGATTAAACTCTACTTTGAGAGATGCCTGAGTTTCCTTGAGGGTGGCTTGACAATCTCAAGAGTTGCAGATGTTTGACAATGGAGAGCCTGTTCATTTGCCATATCTTGGAGAGCTTGTTCTAATTTTGCCTTTAGGTGAGAGGATTCATCTTGTGAGGTGGAAGGTTCATTTGATCAGACACTCTTATTGGAATGATTGATTGTCGGACCTGATGATGGCATAGGTATAAGGTTGAGGATCCACGAATCATAAGGAGGCGATGTCTCAGGTGTCTTGGTAGATACCAAGGGCAGGTGCCTTAGTGTTCGAGTATGTGACTTATCCCAGAGGATAGTTAGTTGAGACCAAACTGAGTGAGGTGTCTTATAATCGAGCTTGTAGACATCTTCATAATTGGTGGTAAAATTGAACAAGCCTTGACGAAGGTTGAACTGACGAAGTAACTGAATTGGTACGTATTGTGTGCTTTGGTGCAGCCCTGTGAGGACCATGTACGTGCAGTTCTTTGAGAATAGATGTGGATAGTGGGCATTGTGCCACTTAGTTTTCTAGGTGATGTGTTTGGTAGCCAAGTTGGTCAGCAGTTCTTGATAATCTACCATCACTCTCTTCCCTAAAGGGGTCAAAATTGATGGATTCTGATGAGGAGTGGACAAAGGCAATGGGGAAATATGCCCTCGGAGCCATGCTTATAGAAAAGTTGGGCAGCCATATAGTCGACTTTTGCGGTGTCGGGTGCAATGAGATAAATTGGATGTGGTTTCGGCAATGATCATGGGGGCCAGTGTCTTTCCTTCAGACAATTGCCCAAGAATGCTATAGAGAACCCCATTGATATGATGTTGACTATGGGTCAAAAGAAAGTTGGCCCAAAACTGTCAATGTGAAAGCCCTATACTTAGCTGGATCGGAGAAATCTCCCACTTTTTCCCGACCTCTATCCAATAAGAGGTTAAAGGGACAGTGGAGATAATTGCCTGAATTTTCTCTAGGTAGAAAATTCTTCGACACATTCAGAGTGGACTGGAAGTCTTTGAAGTAACTGTTCTTGTGCACGAGGAGAATTGCATCAGTGTGATGATAGTGTTTAAGATTCAGAAAAGATTCTAACTCTTCAATGGTAGGAGTCAACTCATGTTTCCCGAAATGGAAAACCATAGCTATCGGATCCTAGAAAGATGTGGCCGATTCTAAGAGAGGCCAATCAAGACGGTCTTAGGATAGTGATAGAGTAGTTCCAAGCTTGCTCTTGTCAGCCCATATGGCTTGTTCTTCTGGTGGGAGAGAGACTAACACATATGTAAATTTGATGGTGGTGGTGGTGAACAGCTACAAATAGACTGGTCTGGAATCCATTTTTACAAATATAAGTGCCGGGAATTAGTAAAATTTCTTACTAAGTTTTTTTTTACATTGTAGTGTTGCTACTATTGTTTTGTTTGTGTTTGTAATTTGTGTCTTATTATATTTTTTGTTATATTATTTTTTTATTTTGATTGTTTATTTATTTATTATTTCTTTTTTTTTTGGGTTATCTTGTCGTTTTTTTGTTTTTTTTTTTTTTTTGGCTAAGTTGGGTGGGTACGCCTAATCTCTAACTTAGTTGAAGTTCAGGCGTATAGCTAGTTCAGGCGTACTATTGTGCCGAGTTCAAAATAAAACTCCTGCAAATTACTCATTTTTATTAGATTTGTTTTTAAAAAATTAAAAAAAAAAAAGGAAATTTGCTTCCAAAGGACCTTTTCCTGCTTGTTTATTTTTGATTTCCTTTATACAATGGATGTCGGAGAATCGATAAGGGTTTATCCTCTTCTCCCATCTCATGAGAAAGCCCTTTGGTGGCACTTGGCAATCGATGAGGTAACCCTAATCTCTCTTTTTTTGTTTATTTCTTTTTAATTGTTTAATTTATAAATTATTTATTGTTTTTTTGAGAATTATTTACTATTCATTTAAAGATTAAGAAGAAATACACCTAAATGGTCACTTTGCCTGAAAAAACTCAGTATGCCTGAACTCCATGTGCCTTTGAGTTCAGGCGTATGTGTACTTTAAGCGTATAGTTGATTTTAGGTGTACCTTAAATTCAGATGTATGCTGAATTCAAGCATACACCAGTAGCTAGGCACATTTTAATTCTTGATTTTTGAAGTTTTGTCAATATGTTTTTTTTATTATTTTATTTATTTATGTTTATTTATTGTTTTTACAGGGTAGGGGAAAAGTGGAGACCCACAGGTCTTGGTCCCGGGTTCTTGATTTGTGGAAGAGCCTCTATGAGGATGTGCAGATAAAGGTCCTTGGCATGGGTTTCGGGCCATTCTTAGGTATTCCGCTACTGAAGGCGGATAAGGCCTTGTTGATGGCATTGGCGAAGAGATGGCCTCCGATCACCCGTACTTTCCACCTACCTATGGGGGAGATAGGAGTGACCCCGATGGATTTTTACATGATGACTAGGCTGCCTATGGGGGTGATCCTCCTCTGTACAAAATGATGCCTTCTGATGATATGATCAGGAAGTGCTTGGGGCCACAACCTCTTCACTTTGACAGAGGATTCAGGGGGATCTTACCTTCTTGGTTCAAGAAGGAGTACATATGGGCCACGAAACAGAGTTCAGATGTGGAGGTTGACTACTCGGTCCGGGCCTTTCTCTTATACATGTTCACGAGATCTGTCTTTAGTGCAAAGAGTGGTCGGATTTTCCTAAACTTCCTCCCTGCTCTAGAAGACCTTTTTAGGGTTAGGGCATACGGTTGGGGTAGATCTACCCTTGGGTGGATGTACTCCAACATGGGGAAAGTAGCGAATGGAGAGAAGGCAGTGTTTCTGGGCCTTCATTTCTTATAGGAGGTAAGATGTTTATTCTCTTTTGTCTGTTTTAATCTTTCATATTTGTTTTAGTTATGTTTTAAGTTAATTAAAAAAAATTGTTTCTTTGCAAGTTTGGTGCTATGAAAGGTTGACCCCCTTAGCACCTTGCAAAACGGGGCCAACTTTATTCCCCATGCCTTGTGTTGAGAGGTGGAAGACCTCTCACACTTACTCAAAGGCATGGAAATCTATCTCTATATTCAAACAGGATTTGGACAAGATTACAGCTGCCTGGGTAAAGAAAATTTCAAGTTTTTTATTTTGCTTAAATGTTTGTTTTTGTTTCGTTATTAATATTTGTTTATTTTGTAGGTTAATGGGGATCCTTGGGTAGCTTGGGGATTGAGCAAGGACCTTGAGGGAGAGTTCTGAGTTTCTCGTGACTGGTCACTGTCTAGGGCTATTTTGCTAGCCTCGAGGGAGGTGGAGTGGTATCTCAAGGAGAGATGCTACAGGCAACTGGCCTTTCTTAACAGATTTGTGGTGTCGGGCCCTCCCCCTAGTGTGATAGAGTCTGAGGGGCCCGTGGGTATGGGGAAGGAGGGTGTCCCTATAGATACCTTTCTGATACTTGAGCTAAACTATTTTGAGTGGTGGGCCACTCAGACTTTTGGACCCTTGGGAGGTCCAGTTGGTGAGGAGGTGAGTTCATTTTCTTGATTTTGATTTGTTTATACTTATTTTAAGTTGAATTGTGTTTGATTTTAGTTGTTTCTTTGGTTTTGTTTAATAGGCTGGTGTTGGCCCAGCTGTGCAACCCGAGGTTGTGCCTCAAAGGGAGGAACTGCCAGCCCCGAAAAGGAGAAGGAGGAAGCGAAAGGCCCCTAGTGAGGGGTCTCAACTGGGGATTTGCTAATGGTACTACCTACATCGGTTTCTGTGACCAATGCAAGAGGTGGGGTACAGGAACTACCTCTCCCAGATAGCATGATACCAAGGACTTGGATTCCTCCCCCATCAATGATTGAGGTATTTTAATTACTTTATTGTTTTGTTTGTCTTTATCTCTCTTTTTTATTTTATTTATTTCAATACTTCTTTCTTCAGGTGCCTCAAGAGGCTTTTATGGGAGTTCTTCAGATGCTGGACCGGTCCCATGCCTTGGTAAGGCAGGTGTGCCATGACATGGGGGAGGTGCTCACCTCACAAAGACAGAGATATCAAGCTTGCATTATAGAGTTTTGGGTTTGTTTTATGTTTTTATTTTTGTTTTGATTATTTTAATTTTATTTGTTTAGTTTCTGACTTTGTTTGGTAATGTTGATTTCAGTTGGGAGGGCAGACTCGAAGGGGGAAGAAGACAATAGGCCAAAGGCCTTCGAGTTCTAGGGCAGCCACAGCAATGGGCTTAGATGGGATAGGGGGTGCGCTAGTCGAGGCTGAGGTTGAGGCAGATCTAGAGATTGCCAGAGATGCCCCCAGCACTATGGAGCCAAAGATCAAAGATGATGCCTTTGCTCTAATGTTGGTAGAGACAGCACCTCCTTTAGATCAGAGAGGCGAGGGAGTTTTGCCTATAGTGGAGATAGCATCTCCCCTAGATAAGGGGAAGGAGGTGGCTTCCTCAAAAGGGGAATGGGATATGAGATCAACCTACGGGAGAAAGCATGTAGACCAGAGACCCTCAAAGGGGTGGTTGAGTAGATTGACTGAGGAGAGGAGAGAGGAGTTGCTAGGGATTTTTGTATCTTTTTTTTGTTTTTGGATAGATGTACCTATGGTTTCTAACTAACTGATTATGAAATGAAAAGGACAATTTTTTGTTATTATTTGGTTTTTGTGGTTTGTGGTGAATGATAAAGTGAAGAGATTAATTATACATATGTAAAATCTGAAAACCATCCTAGTTATCTATAAAAATAATTTTGTTTTTTGTATTTTTTGAAAAAGGTTGGACATGAATTATTGGTTCTAATGTTAACACATGCAAGCAACCAAGGAGAATACAATGGCAAACAAGTCCTACTCTAGACCTCTAATCTATTCAAGTATACCCTACTTAACTTTAAAATGAATGATATGCATGATAATTTTTTAATTAAAGAGATTCTAAAAAGGTTTCCCAGTATAAACACCTCTCCGATTGCTCGGATTTTAGGGATAGTGACTGGGTTGGGTTACTCAGCCCTACTGCACTGACATAGCAGCCACGGTTCAAGTGTTGTTCCCCGTCCTAAATGTTTGCCAATGTTTGTCCATTAGTGGGTAATGAATCTAGATAAAGGGCTTATGATATTCATGCAATATGAATGATGTGTCGTATCTTATGGACTCATAAAATGATCATGATGAATAATGGCAATAAAATCAACATGTTTAAGCAAACAAGTTGTTCAAATGTGGATTTTGGTCCTACCAACTAATTCAATCTGTCCTAAGACTAATGTGATTATGTTTTGCGTTAAAATGCAAGTTTAACATTGTTTAAATGCAAGTATATCCTATTAACTAATGACATGCTTTATAGTCTATGTGAACACATGCTTGGTATAAAGAATGTAAATACAAGAATGCTTAATAAAAATAAAACATAAATGATATATTCAGAGGTTAAACAATTTAAAATCCCCAGCAAAGTCGTCATTCTATGAGCATCGTGGAGAGAGCTTATGACCCATTTCGGGGTTGGGACACCGAAGCTCGACCAATCCAGCCTCTTTTGGGCTCAAGGTTTGGGAGTCGCCACCAACTCGGATTTTTACAGTCGGGGTTGGACACCTGCCTCCTTTCCAAGGGAAGGGAGGATTTAGGCCTTTTGGAGCCTAGGCCTAGGCACTTGGGCCTAGGGTTAACTCTTGTTATTGGTCTAATTTTTTAGGGATCCAGGTAAGTTGTTTGGTTACAATTGGGGAAGGTGTTAGGCACCCCAATCACCCACCTTTTTGGGGTGGCTCCTTTAACCTAACCATTTGTTTCATATTTATTAAGCAATGAATAAAAAGAAGGTTTTTAGGGGGTTTTTATTAGTACGCCTGATCTCTCACAGAGTGAGCGTTCAAGCATATAGGTTTAATTGGGTTCGACTTCACCCTTACTGTTAATTCCAGCTATTGGAGTTCACATAGAAGTCATATTTTAAGGTTTTGTGAGTTTTGAGGTCACTTGTGAGTGTTTAGACCTTAGGGGACACCATTTGAAACTTTTTGTTCAGGTATACCTGAATTCCACATATGCCTGATCTCTCATAGAATAAGAGATTAAGCGTACTCTTTGATTTGAACCTATTTTGGTTTTGTTGATGTTTCAGAGGACTGAGACCTTTATTAGGGCACTTTTAAGGGGTTGTGGGAACATTCAAGGGCTAGTGTGGGGTAAAGGGTGATTTTAGGGTTTTTCTATTTGGGTACGCCTAAAAGCCAAGGTATGCCTGAAGTCCATATACGCCTGATCTTCCACATAAATGGAGATCAGGCGTACTACCTTAATTGGACCCTTTTGAGTTTTGTTGATGTATTAAAGGACTGGGACTATTGTATGAGCATGTTTAAGGGCTTAGAGACCATTTGTGAGTCATTATGGAATTGAGGAATTTTTGGAATTTCCTGTTTTGGTACGCCTAAAATCGAGGGTACGCTTGAAAGTCTGGTATGCCTAATCTCTCAGTGAGAGATCAGGCGTACTGTTCATTTTTTAGAAAACCAGTGACTGTTTTCTAGGTTTTTGGGCAGCATTTCGGGGTCCACTCACCCTGAAATTTTTTAGGGGAGTAACATCCCCAGGAGGACTTATAAAAATCCCCGGCCCCTAAAGGATGGGTGGGACCCACCTTTGAAATTTTCCAAAGTGAAAAACATTGTGCACTCAACACAAATTTTTCAAAAAAGTCCAGGTTATGGGACCCATATCTCAAAATCCAAAGATCAGGAGAACCCCAAATTTTACAAAGAAGTTAAAGGATTAGTCATGAGTTTTCAGTTAAAATTTTAGGCCAAGATTCATTTTCTATAGAGTTATAGCACAGACAATATGGACAGCTACTGCAATTCAGATTTTGAACAGCATGACATGTATTGAAATATAAAATTGAGTAAAAAAAGTAGGAATTGATAAATTGGCATATATAAAATTAATTAAATATATGATTAGGTTAACTAAAAAGTGGACTAAACACTTCAACATAAATCATTTTACAAATGGGACAAAAAAATCTTGAAAGGTGGACAACTCTGTAAAATAGTGTAAGATCACATCGTTAAGAGCAACAAAGTGGGGTTCATTCTTGGAACCAGACCTCACTTTTTGGGGTTCAATTTGGACATAAAGAAAGGTCTAAGGGTTAGTGACAATTGATGTGAGTCACTAACCCTACCTTAGTATGAAAACAAAAAATAAATGCCTACTTTAGTCTACAGCATGTAAGAAAAACAGAAAAAGGGGGAGACAGATTGTCACCCCCATGTCTCACTAAATAAGTCAGGGGAGGTGGGGCCATTGTAGCATGGAGATGGGATTTCTTAAAGCTTAAAAGAGGGGGTAGAGGGTCCTACCTGGCCGTGTGTTGGCTCCTTCTTCTTTCTTCCTTTCCTTTTTCTTCTTCTTTTTCTTCTTTTTTTCTTTTTTCTTTCTTTCCTTTCTTTTCTCTCTTCTTTTTTTTGGCTTTTCTTTTCTTTTTTCTCCTTGATCACAACCTGGGGTGGAGCTTTTATAGTGGGGACCTGAGGGGGGTGATGTGGAGGGGATAAACATGGAAGGGGTGAGGTGGTTGGAAAAGAGGGGGGATAGGAAATGTGTGGTGGGGAGAGTGGGGATGTGTGAGGTGAGGTGGGAGGTTCTAGAAGGGTGGCTACGGATGTGTGGCTGGGGTGAGGAGGTGAGGGATATGTGGAGGGGGTGAGGGGTTGGGTGGCTGTTTTTAAAAGCTTCAATGGAGGTGGGAAGGGGTGTGTGGATAAGGGTGAATGTGGTGGGCCCTCATGCCACTTGTCATGCAAGGATAGGGTGTGAGGGAGAGAGTGGGTCCCATGGGGAAGGCTGCATGGCCAAAGGGGGTAGTCCTAAGTTCTCCACCTTCTATTTAGAATATTCCAAATGGAGGGTGTAGGGTTTAGGAGGATGATTAGGGGTATTTTGGGTGTAAATTAAAATATTTTGTCTGGATTTTACCTCTTTACAGTCTGGACCTGCTTTGTGGGTCTTATGGCTCCTAGCTTTTTAAGATTTATAGGTTTTTCACATCTCTTAGACATTCTAGTCTCAACGGAGTTGAGGGAATCAGAATTAGATATGGGTAATAGGGTCAAAATTGGCTCTGAATGTACCTGTATTGGCCTATACCAGTAAAAGAAGGGTGAGAAGGTAAAATTGATTCTCAAAATCTTCATATGAAAGATAGCCCTTGAGATTTGTGAGCCATAGGCTCTGACTATGTATGAATCAAATACCCGAGCTGAAAGTTATGCTCCAAACCCTAAATTGTCCCAAGATAAGTACCACTTGGACCTGTGACTGGTTTTTTCTGGGTTTAAATGGAGAGTGATTGTAATCATGGTTGGTTAGACTTTGGATTTGTGATACCTTGGGGCTTGATAGGTAGAGAATCTGATCCTTGGTGAATTTCTGAGAGATTTCTAAAAGGTCACCTGATCAAAAAATGTGCACTGGGTTGGTGAAGAATTGAGTTGTTAAGTGGTGTAGGGTTTGAGGAAAGGTTTCTCCATTAAGGCATTTATTGAAGATCTCAAAAAAATGAAGAAAATGGGCCTAACGTTGATAGATTTGGATTTTTGAAGAGTTCTTGGGAGCTCATCGAGTGTCCATGGTTGATATAGGTGCATTTCCTGTATTCTGGAGACAAATTAAGGCAATTAGGGGGTATTGTGCCCATTGAAGTTTTTTTCGAGAAGATTTAGGGCTTATGAGGGTATGGCCACTGACTGGCTAAGTTTCTGACTTGTATCGAGCCTTTAGGGTTTTTTCAAAGATTCAATTTTGGGGAGAAATGATGTATTTTGAGGGTATGGGGGCAAAATGATAATTTTCATACCTTTTTGCACCCCAATATGGGAATGCTGATGAGATTGGGAGAATCCTAAAAAACTGGGCTCCATAGCCTATGGTTTGAGGTTTTTAGAGACGTAGGGGTAAAATGGTCATTTGCTAGCCTTTTGGGATTTTGATGCTAGAGGCCTTGCAAAAGTTGCTAAGACCTAGATACCTTGTAGAGAGCATTTTGGGGAGTTATGGAGAGAATGGGTTCAAATGGGCTTTAATTTAGACTTCTAAAGGTATAGGGGTAAAATGGTAATTTGCTAGCATTTTGATGCTTCAATGTGGGAAGGCTTATGAAGGCTGACAAATTCAAGGTGTCTTCATTGGTGAAGAGAAGTTAGAAAGTGGGGTTCGATTGGGTTTGATTTGGGCTTCTGGATGTGTAGGAGTAAAATGGTAATTTACCAGCCTTTTGATGCTTCAATGTGGGAAGGCTTATAAAGGTTGGCAAATTCAAGGTGTCTTTGTTGGTGAAGAGATGTTAGAAAGTGGGATTTGATTGGGTTTGATTTGAGCTTCTGGATGTGTAGGGATAAAATGGTAATTTATCAGCCTTTTGATGCTTCAATGTGGGAAAGCTTATGAAGGTTGGCAAATTCAATATGTCTTTGTCGGTGAAGAGATGTTGGAAAGTGGGGTTTGATTGGGTTTGATTTGGGCTTTTAGATGTGTAGGGGTAAAATGGTAATTTGTTAGCCTTTTAATGCCTCAATGTGGGAAGGCTTATGAAGGTTGGCAAATTCAATGTGTCTTTGTTGGTGAAGAGATGTTGGAAAGTGGGGTTTGATTGGGTTTGATTTGGGCTTCTGGATGTGTAGGGGTAAAATGGTAATTTACCAGCCTTTTGATGCTTCAATGTGGGATGGCTTGTGAAGGTTAGCAAATTCAAAATGTTTTTTTGTTGATGAAGAGATGTTGGGAAGTGTGGTTTGATTGGGTTTGATTTGGCCTTCTGGATGTGTATGGGTAAAATGGTAATTTGCCAACCTTTTGATGCTTCAATGTGAGATGGCTTGTGAAGGTTAGCAAATTCAAGATGTCTTTGTTAATGAAGAGATGTTGGGAAGTGGGGTTTGATTGGGTTTGATTTGGGCTTCTGAATGTGTAGGGGTAAAATGGTAATTTACCAACCTTTTGATGCTTCAATGTGGGATGACTTGTGAAGGTTAGCAAATTCAGGATGTTGATGATTTAAAGTACTTTCATTGTGTTTGCAGCCAAAATGTCTGCCTATTCAAAGTTCAAGGGTATCTAGACCTAAGTCTCATCCCATGCTATAATAAAACCATCTGACTCCCTTTACAGACCCAAGTCAAAATTTGGGTGCTGACACTTGCAAACCTTTCTTACCTTGCCCAAACTAGGCATGGCATCATGGCATATGAAACATGACTCTATGTATTCAAGAGTAATGCAATAGGTCATCTCTAATGTTCAAAGACCCTGAGGGGCCCAATTTTTCAAAACAAATGGAAGATTTTAGATTTTCATAACCTCTTTGAAAAGCAAATGCAAATGCAAAGTCTACCCAATCCAGGCTTCAAAGCTCAATCATCAATCAAGCAACACTGTCAATCGTTAGAAAGCATCATCCACATTATTAAGGAAGTCTTCTACACAACTGTCGACACCTCTAAGATCAAGGAGCAATCAAAACAAATCGAGATGAAGCATCATCTTTAGCAAAGCGCCATTCATGGCTAAGCAAAGTTAGAGATGATACATCATCTCCCTAAGAAAAAGCGAGACACTGTGTCATCTCCCATCAATTGTAATTAGAGATGACCCGTCACCTCTGAATAAAAATCAAGATGAAGCATCAACTCTAGCAAAGCGCCATTCATGGCCTAGAGCTAGAGATGATACATCATCTCCCTAAGAAAAAGATGAGGCGATGCATCATCTCTCATCAATTGTGATTAGAGATGACTCATCACCTCCCAATAAAAATTGAGATGAAGCATCATCTCTAGTAAAATGTCATTCACGACCAAGCAAAATTAGAGATGATACATCATCTCTCAAAATGCCAAACAATGTTTCATCCCATACTAATCTTGAAACAAAGATTGATGCATCACCCGTTAGTAAGTGAAATTTAGGCTGAGGCCCCAAGCAATGAAAATGAGGGTATGGCCCCTAAGCAAATTAAATTCGGGCCTCGGCCCCTAAAGATGAAATCTAGGCCTCTACCCTAAGCAATGAAAATATGGGCACAAGGCCCCAAGCAATGGAAAGTGGGGTATAGGCTCTAAGAAAATGGAATTTGGCTTAAGGCCTTTAGCAATGGAAATAGAGGCATAGGACCCAAGCGAATGAATTTGGGCCTTAGCCCCTCTGTAATGAAATGTAGGCTGCCACCCCTAAGGAATTTAGGCCTTGGCCCCTTTGCAACTAAATGCGGACCGTTACCCCTTAAGGAATTTGGGCCTTGGCCCCTCTATAATGAATTATGGGCCGCCACTCCTTAAGGAACTTGGGCCTTGGCCCCTCAGCAAAGACTTGTGGGCAGCTGCCCCTTAAGGAATTTTTGCCTTGGCCTCCTAGCAAAGAAATGAATTAGGCCTTGTCCCCTTAGCAATGAAATTTGGTAAAGGTCCCTTTAGAGTAGCATCGATCCTTAAGGATCCTCATAATTTTGAAGTAAGCCTGATAAATCTCCCAGCATGAACTAGCAAGCACATGAAACTTGAAGTCCGCTTTGTCGACAAAGTAATTCGGGGATAAGTCATCACCCCTAACTAAGTCCATTCTTATGGCAAGCACATGAAACCTGAAGTCTGCTCTGTCGGCAAAGCAATTCGGTGATAAGTCATCACCCCCAACTAAGTCCATTCTTATGTCAATGTTTGATCGAAAATGAAGCATTGATCATTTTCGACTTTAAGACCAGGCCACGTAAAGGTTCAATAAGAACTTCACCAAAAAAGGCCATCACAGATTGCCTACCGAGCATAAGCAAATGTCGTTCATCGTTCTATTGCCTACGTAATATGACAAAACATGAATACATAGCACCAATCTCTAGAGATCTCCACGGCTTTCGGAGTTAAGCCCAAAAACTTCCCAATATGCTTTACTCAGGCTGCCGCAAGTTCGGTGAGCGACTCTAGGTCTTGCCTCACTACAAATAGATGAAACCGTTGACATGACAAATTGTCTTTAAGTATAGATAAGTGTCGACATCATTCCATAGCCTATATATCATGACAACCGCCTTTGAAAATTAGTTGAAACAAGTATGTTGCATTGATCCTTTATGATCCCCATGGTTTTTAGAGTTAAGCCTAAAAACTTTCTGACATGCCCTGATCAGGCCGCCGCAAGTTCGGTCAGGAACTCTAGGTTGCCTCACCAGAAATGGCCAAAACCGTTGACATAATAAACTGTCTACTCGAGTATAGATAGATGTTGACATCATTCCATAGCCTATATACCATGACAGTCATCTTTGGAAATTGATTGAAATAGATATATAGCATCGATTCCTCGAAATCTCCATGGCTTTCGGAGTAAGCCTAGAAACCTCCTAACATATCTCATGCAAGCTGCATAGGTTCGCTAAGTTGAGTCGGTCCCCGACTTTGTAAAAAGGCCTTCACAGATAAACCACCTATCTGGGGTATAGATAGGCATCTGATATGTTTATATTTTATCATCATTTCATATCCTTTAGTCTTTATTTTTTACTTGCTTTCTCTTTGTTTTATTAGTTCTTATCTTAATTTTCTTCACTTTATTTAAATTGAATAGGAAATG
>JAOXJP010137688.1:0-27436 GCA_025762735.1 Platanus orientalis | reverse complement strand
TGATTTCTTGTTGGCACAATCAGAGGCAAAGTGACCATGTCCTTTGCATTCATAGCAAATGACTTCATCCTTGGAGATGTCTTTTCTTCTTAATGAATCCTTAGGCTTTCTACTAGGAAATTTCCTTCTAAAATTTTTTACATGTTTCTTATAAAATTTCCTAAAGCCTTTTGTGATGAATGTTACCTTATCATCGGAGTCTTTATCTTGGCTAGATAGTTCTTCCACCTTGAGAGCTATTCCCTTCTTTTTGGCACTTGGCTTAAGTGTCATTTTGAAGGTTTGTAGTGACCCTACAAGTTCCTCTACCATTAGCTATGTCCTTGCTCTCCTTTATAGTAGTAACTTTGAACCTAAACATTTTCGGAAGAGATCTAAGTATCTTTCTTACTATGGCTTTTGATTTAAGAAGATCTCCAAGACCCGCCTTAGAGTTCACAAGGTCTTATAGCTTAGTATAAAAGTCGATGAATTGTTCATCTTTTTCCATCTTAAGTTCCTCGAACTTAGTGGTAAGCATTTGTAGTTTTGACTTCTTTACTGCACTAGTTCCTTCATGGGTCTAGTAAATCCCATGCTTCTTTAGCTGAGCTAAGTGAGAAAATTCTCCTAAACTTATTTTGACTCACGACACAAAAGATAGCATTTAAGGCCTTGTAGTTTATAGTGTGAACCTTCCTTTGGGTTTCTTCCCACTCACTTTTTGGTGTTGTTGGTTTTTTCCAACTTTGTTAGATTGACATCCACACAGATAAGTCCATGGCTTGAAGAAATGTATTCATCCGGATTTTCCAATAAGGATAATTATTCCTATCAACGAATAGGGGTTTTGTGGTTGAGTATGCTTCTTCTGGATTGACCATTTTTGTTTTAACTCTAGGAATTAGATATTTCCTCTGGTTGTTAGACCAAGTAAGAGCAGCCTTGTTCTAATACCAATGAAATTATGGCTTTATCATAGAGGGGGGTGAATAGGATTTCTAAAAATTATGAAATATCACACAAATAATCCTAGAGGGGGGTGAATAGGATTTCTTAATTTAATTTGCCACTCTTTAGTTTACCTTGTTGTGGTTATTAATTCCTTTTGTAAATTGTTTACCTAGTGAGTATGTGCTTCAATGAAACTACTCAAGTATAATATCAAACATGTGCTAGACAAGAGTAGTATAAAGTATAACAATGGAGAGATAAACAATTACACAAACATAAACCACAACACAAGATTTATAGTGGTTCGACACTCGGGCTTATGTCCACTTTTCTAAAGCTCGCTATCGAGTTTATGTATATTTCATTTAGGTACTACTACAACCTAGGTTAGTATACAAACCATACTATTTACTCACAAACAAGCCAAACTATAACACTCGGTGTCTTCGGCAAGTGTGTACTACCTTCGGTGTCTCCGACAAAGGTTCTCAAGCTTCCAATGTCTTCAACGAAAGCAAAGCAATAGTAAGAATGAATATGTATGCAAAGTCATGCAAATATTACCACTCTATGGTTGATGTTGCTAGTTACTCATTATGTGGGATGCTCTTTGTCGAGCTGATGTGCCTTAGCTACCCACAAGCTCCAAGTACTTGGCTCTAGTACTCCTTGAGCTTAGCTAATGGTGAGTTCCTCTAGAGAAAGATGCTCACCACAACCTCTCCTCGATAGTGTGAATGTAGCTCAATAGGAGAGAAGAAACAAGAGAGAGAAGTGTAGTATGTTAGCTACTAAAGCTCAATAATTTGAAGGCAATGGAGGTTTGCACAGTGAAGAAAGTTCTCAAAATAGTATGCCTCTTAGCTCTCTCAAAAATAACTTGGAGTATTGGAGTTATGTTTACCCTAAAGGGAAAGATCTCTTTTATAGTGGGGAGGAGCATCATTGGCCTTAGGATGAGCATATGGCAATTAGGGAGTAATTTTGGGACGTTAAATGAACTAAAATGGGGTTTAAATTTAAAAAATCTTGCCTAAATTTTTGTGAATTTTTTTTTTCAAAATTACCCTCCAAATCAATTGCGCTTTTTGCAATTGGTTTGAGGTCCAAATCGATTACAAAATGCGCAATTGGTTTGGGATGCCAATTTTGCTCTAAATCGATTTGGCTATTTACAAGCGGTCTGGGTTTTGGTATTTTTTTCAAAATTCATACCACAATTGATTTGGCTCTATGGGTTTGGGCCATGGCTAAGAGAAAACTTGGCCAAAATCAATACCAAAACCAATTGCACTTTTCGCAATCAGTTTCGCTGTGATTTTTTGAACTTTTTTTATTTGGGCAGATTTCTTTTAGTTATCCTTGGGAATTCATATTAGGGCATTCTTAGGGACCCTAAACCATGTCTAGGGTTGATTTTATGCACACAATATGACATGCTATATACCTTCCTTGAAGTACCTCTTCCCGATACTCTTCTTTGGTTTTTGGTCCTTCTTGACTTCATGATTTGAACTTGTGAGCTCACATAGGATACTTATACGACTCCTAGCACTACTTTTATGCCCAATACATGCTCATGGGATTGACATACATCAACAATCTCCCCCTTGTCAATTCTATGGTAAAACTCAAATACACATATAGATACAAATTACATTAGTTTCCCACAACCCAATTACATAGACTCATCAATACACAAGAATAGGAATTCAGCTCATTATTCTTGAAAAAGCTTGTGCTTTGAGTCAATAGCCCTGCAAACACAACCATAAAACAACCACATTTCTCATGTCAAATGGCCAATGAATAAACAATATAAATACATAAGGTAATGAATGAGAAAATATGTGAACCATGCATAGAATAAGTTGTTTTTTGTTTTAGGTTGATAATGTTAAAAAGTCTTAACTCCCCATTTGATAGTGCTCTCTCACTAGGTATGAAGGGATACACATGGCACTAATCCTCACACACTTGGGCCTCTCATGTGTGTCCTATGTGAATCGAGTAACTCCCCCTCACTTACACATGACTCCCCTTCATTCTCTCATCATCTCCACAAGTTCATATGTGGATTTGAATATCTTTCTCCCCCTTTTTGCCAAGAATTGACAAGCATAAATAAGTAATGATAAGTCAAGAATAGAGAGAAGCAAGGAACAATGGATAATATATGCATAAAAATGATAAACAAAATTTCCAAAAGGGCTACATCCATGGTTCTAATGGGGAATTAGCCCTTGAGTACATGGCAAAAGATACTCAAAAAGAATCTAAAAAATAAGGTCCCTAGTGGGCATGAGCAACTGTACATAAGATAATCTCACTCAGAGTCACTGCTCTCAATAGCAGTGACTCTCTCAACTCTCTCAAACTGATGATCCTCCTCCTCATCATCATCCTCATCATTGTTGTCCTCATCTTCATCATCCCCCTCATCATCATCATCATCATCCTCATTAATATTAGCAATAACACCAGCATCCTGAGCTCCATCTGTCTAGGCTACCTCCTCTCTAACCACATCTATAGCTCGTGCATCAAGGACCTCATCCTCAGACTGAGGATCTGCTTGCATCTGAGGTGATTGTACCTCAAACCCAGCCTCCGCCTATGGCTTAGAATCTGACCCACTCATGGATCCCAAGTGTATGGGATTCTCTAGGTGGTCAGCATTGGAGCATGCCACAAGCTGCTTCTGGTTGGAAGCTAGTCTTCTGGTTCTTCAAGACTTTGGACACCTTCCTAACCAGAGTGTGGAGAAGGGTCACTACAAAGGTATGTACTGAGATCTTGCGAGCACAAGATGGTCCAGCTGTGAGGCTTGTGTCCTCAATTAAGCCCATCTTTCTCAGTGTGTCGTACACAACAGCAATACCGGCCTTGTGACCCTGAGGCACCACCTTGAATGGTACCTTCACTGCTTATAGTAGATGGGTGATGATGGTGGGGTATGGCAGGCTCCCTATAGAGTCTGTAGCCTCATGTGCCTGGATCATAGTGTGGTATAGGATGGCTGGAAGGTTGATCGGGGCATTGTTGAGGATCTTATTGATGAGATAGGTGATGTTGTCTGTCAACACACTCCTATTCAAGGTAGGAAGTATGTTATATGTAAAAATCCTATGTAGAACTTGGACAACGGCCCGACACTGCTTGTGGAGCCGACGATCTAGCTAGGCAACGAACTTGCCACACAAGTTCTTAACCATATTGCCTTTCTGCTCTAATGTCAGGCGGTGAATGGGGTAGGCCAGTGGTGTAGGAGGATGAGGAACCCCAAAGGTCTTTGACATGATAGTGGGGCTAACTTGAACCGGGGTGTTGCAGACCACAGTCTAGAATGAGAGGTCCTGGTTGTTGATGTTGAACATGTTCGCATAGAACACACAAATAGCCTCCTCCTGGACAGGTCCAGACACGGAGATAAGAGGCATCCAACGTCGGCTTTTGAGTCTTTCTATCTACATAACCGTGTAGAGAGTCTCGACATTGATAGATCGCTCTGTGATGATAAAATGGCATGAGAACATGCTATTGTATCGCTCGAGGCTCGTGGCATCGTGGCAAGGAGAGTAGGACGCAACAAGTTTCTTTGATCTCTTACACGATGGTGATTGAGTCACCAGTCGCTTCCTTGGATTGCGAGGAGGGTTGGATGAGGATCTGCCCTTAGATGCAGGTAACTTCATCCTTGGAGGCATGATTATAGTGCGAGAATACAAAATCTCAACGTAAAAATTATAGGGAAAAAAGAAATGGGAGCTCTAGGAGAAAATGGAGAGTCATTGGACACAAGAATGAGAGAAACTAACGTGTTTTTTCCTTTTCAATCGCATGTAATTCATTAGACAAAAATGCCCCCCAAATCGATTGCACTTTTCATAATCGATTTGGCCAAATTGATTATGCTTTTCACAATTAGTTTGGAGTGAAATCGATTGCAAACTGCATAATTGATTTAGAATGTGGTTTTTAAAAATGTTTCTTCATTTTTTAGGTGAACCACCTCCACTCAGTACCATATACCACTCCATGCATAACTCCATGGCCCTTTCTTTAATTCACCACAACCTTGGGAGAATCTTGTAAGATTCCCCTAGAAGGTGCACAAGCCAATAACACTCCGAAGATACTTAAACCACTTGGAATCAATGGGTTTGGTTAGAATATCAGCTAATTGATCTTCAGTCTTGACATAGTCCAATGATACAACCTTTTATTCTACTAATTATCGAATGAAGTGGTGTTTTATGTCAATGTGCTTTGTCCTCGAATGTTGGATAGGATTCTTAAAAATGTTAATGACACTTTTGTTGTCTACAAATAAACTCATAGTGCCTTGCTCCAACTCTTAATCATGAAGCATTTTCTTTATCCACAAGAGTTTGGTGCATCCACTATCAGTTGCAATGTATTTAATTTCGGCAGTTGATAAGGAGATGGAGTTTTGTTTCTTGCTATGCTAAGAGACAAGACTGTTGTCTATGTAAAAGCAACCTCCACTTGTACTCTTGCGATCCTCAACATCGCCAACCCAATCAGCATCTAAGTACCTTGCTATCTCAGATGTGGTATTAAACGGATACCATAGCCCAAAGTTCGTAATCCCGTGGACATATCGGATAATCCTCTTAGCTGCCTTAAAATGTGATTCTTTGAGGGCAACTTGATATCTAGCACATGCACCTACATTGAATGCAATGTTTGATTTACTTGTGGTCAAGTAGAGCAAACTCCCAATGATGCCTTTGTAGTAGGTGAAATCAATCTCAGCTCCTTTGAGGTCTTTAGTGATCTTGCCACTTGTGCTAATGGGCGTACTCGTAGGTTTGGATTATGGTAATCCAAACTTGGAAACTAGGTCTCTTGCAAACTTAATTTGGCTAAAAAAGATACCATCTTTTGTTTATTTCATCTGTAGACCTACAAAGAACTTCAGTTCTCCTTCCATACTCATCTCAAATTCTGATTTCATTGTTTTGGCAAAACCATGAGACATCTACTCACTAGTAGACCCAAAAATAATGTCATCCACATAAATTTGAGCAATGAGTATATGATCATTTTGTTTATTGATGAATAGTATTTTATCCACACTACTTCAGTTAACATGGTGATCAAGAAGAAACTTTGTGAGCCTTTCATACCAAGCTCTTGGAGCTTGTTTGAGATCATACAAAGCTTTCTTGAGCCGGTATATGTAGTTAGGCAAGTGAGGATCCACAAACCCCTCAAATTGCTCAACGTATACTTCCTCTTGGAGAATTCCATTTAGGAATGTACTCTTGACATCCATTTGATATAACTTGAATTTTAAATAATCAGCTATGGACAAGAGGATCCTGATGGACTCCAACCTTGCAACAGGGGCAAAAGTCTCCTCAAAATCAATGCCTTCAATTTGGGCATACCTCTTTGCAACTAGCCTTGCCTTGTTTCTAGTCACTGTACCATGATCATCATGTTTGTTCTTGAAGATCCACTTGGTACCAATGACATTCTTGTCAGTCGGCCTTTCCGTGAGAAACCATACATCATTCCTTTGGAATTGATATAGTTCCTCTTGTATGGCTATGATCCAATCCAGATCATTTAGAGCCTCTTTAACTCACTTTGGCTTTATCTTGGAGGTGAAGCAAAAATGACTAAGAATATTTTCTATTTGTTTTCTTGTCTTCACTCCAATGTTAAGATCACCAATGATGTCATTCGTGATAATCCTTTGGTAAGCCTTTTGTCCTTAGTTTGAAGTTAAATTTCTTCAACTTCTTCCTTGGAGCTTGATTGTGAAGAGTGCTCCTCTTGATCTCCTTGAAAATTTTCAATTTCCACCTGGAATGAGCTCTCATTCTCGTGGTTAGACAACACTACTGACAATTTTTCTTGCTCATATGTTGCCTCAAAATCATCTACCGTCACATTTATTGACTCCTCCACTGAGTGAGTCCTAATGTTGTAGACACGGTAGGCTCTACTAGTTGTGGAGTATCCTATGAGCATGGCCTCATCGCTCTTCTTATCAAACTTACTTAAATGTTCTCTATCTCTTATAACATAGCAAGTGCTACCAAATACTTTAAAGTATTTAACAGTAGGCTTTCTGACCCTCCACAACTCATATAGGGTTTTGGATGTACCCGGTCTTAGATAGACTCGATTAGAGACATAGCACGTCGTGCTAATTGCCCAGCCCAAAACCTCTTGGCTATGTTTTTGTTTGAAAACATTGTTGTAGCCATGTTTAGAAGAGTTCTATTCTTTCGTTCAACCACCCCATTTTGTTGGGGAGTTTTGGGGGTTGAAAAATCATGTTTCACACCAAACTCTTCACACCAACTAGAGAATTTTTGGTTCTCAAATTCTCTTCCATGGTCACTTCAGATTTTCTTGATAGTTAGATCTTTCTCAACTTGAATGCGTTTGCAAATATTGAGAAATTTCTTGAAGGCTTCGGATTTCTCTCTTAGGAATGCTACCCAAGTGTATCTTGAGAAATCATCAACCACGACTATGAAATGCTTCTTCCCACCTAGACTTTCAGTTCTAGTTGGATTGGTCAAGTCCATGTGAAGAAGTTATAGGGGTCTAGTAGTCCCAATGGATGTAACTTTCTTGTGTGAGACTCTAGTTTACGTTCCCATTTGACAGTTCTTGCATATAGGGTTGTCCTTGATTGTCCCTTTCTTGCTAAGTCTTGCAAGATCCTAAAGTTGAGGTGTTTTAATCTTTGATGCCAAAGATTGGTCTCATCCTTTTGTATAAAAAGACAAGTGCCCTCTTGTTGTGAATGAGGATCAATGACATAACAATTGTCATTTGTCCTTACTTCTTCGGTTATGATGTTGTATTCACTATAATCCTTGATCACACATCCATCTTTGCCAAATTTTACTTTGTATCATCTATCACATATTTGATTAATGCTTATCAAATTATACTTAAGGCCTTATACATAAAGTGCTTCGGTGAGTTGAGGAATGCCGGGGGCTATAATGGTTCCTACCCCCAAGGATTTTGACGGTGTTTCCATCACCAAATGTAACATATCCTCCTTGTGCTTTCTCTAGCTTGGTAAATAGCTCTCTCTCACCGAACATGTACTTAGAGCATCCACTATCAAGTTACCACCTTGATGAGCTTCCGGCTCTTAGTCTGGTGTGGATAACAAAGTACTTTGGATAATCCTTTCTAACCCAGACTATCTTAATCTTGGGAGTTCGAGAGGCTTACCTTTTGGCATTTTGTTGGGCTAGGTCCTTCTTTCTTTGAAGGTTCCTATTTTCAACATTTTGAAATAGTTTGTTTTCTTGACATTCTTCCCATTTGGTGCTTTCTTTGTCTACATTCTTTGGGACTTGATGTCATTGACCCTTTTTCTACAATCCCTCTTTATGTGCCATTCCAAGCCACAATAGTAGCAAGAAAATATGGGTCTTCATGGTGCTTGAAATTGCATTGTCCTCCTTTTTGATGATTCATTGTAGGAGAGTAGAGGGCTTCTTCTAGGATTTCCATTTTGACTAGATTATACTCTAGTCTTCCTAGAAGTGGAGGCTTTCACTTAAGTTCCTCTATAGGTGGAAGTCTTTTTTGCTTGAAATTTATTTCATGCCTCATTGGCATATGAATATGGTTTGCTCATTCTTTGATCCCCTATAGAGGAAGATGTTTGGTTGGCTTATGGTTTACTCCCAACCACTTGTGCATAGGATCTTGATTGGGGTTGCATAGACCTCTCCTAATTTCTATCTTGTCGCATAGGTGCTTTACCTTTGAGTGACGTAAATGTGTTCTTCTTAACCTTGTTAGACATTTTGTTAGGTTTAGGAGGCTCCAACTTTTCCTTTCCCTTATGTGAGAGTTGTGGAGGTGGTTGAGTAGATTCCTTGGCTTTCACAAAGCCACTCTTGGGTCTTTGAGTTGAGGTGAAGGGTATAGCCTCAGAATAACCAACTCCAGTCATATCACCATAATCTTTGCTCATTTTGAGCATCCTCTCAAATTTGTCATTTCCTTGAGCAAACATTGAGATGTTCTTCTTTTTGTCTTCTTCAAGCTCCTTGATTTTTTTGAGGTAATCAAGGGACTTCCTTGTGAGTTGAGCACAAGTCAAGTTAAGAGTCTTATTTTTCTCATTTAGTGTCTTGACTTGGTTCTCTAACTCTAAGGTATGGCTGGCCATACCATAGTTTTGAAAACCAGACCAACTATCAAATAGATAAGGTTAGCGGTTAATGTTTAACCAGGTTCGACTGTTGGATTGCACAGTCTGACCACAGTTGGCTTGGTGGTGCTTGGTGGTGTTTTAAAGTCAAAATGCAAATATACACTTCTTTTGTTAAAAAATATACACATCATGATCAATTTACGCTTGTTTCATTGAAACAAAAAATTATGTAATACAATCTTGATTTATAATTTGTAAGAAAAGAATGAGCATAACAAGTAACTGTTTAGCTTTCTCTTTACTTGTACCTAAGCTTTTATGCATAGCCCACAAAACTTGCTTGAGCCTATATTAGAAGACCTTGCTTTTTTTATGTTTTTATTTTATCTCTTTTGCCCTGTGATCTCATCAAAATAGAGTTTATAATGAAGAATAGAGAAGTTGGTAACTTCGTAATCTTCTTTGCAATCTCCCAATCCTGGCTTTCGTCTTTTGCCAAAGTAGCACAAAAAATACAAATGATACATGATTGTTATAGAAACCAAAAGCAGCTTACATAAGGATGGTTAGACACCAGTGGTGCTTAAGAGCCCTCCTCTACCCACCTATTCTTCACCCTTCAATTGATTGTGAGTTTTTCTCAAAGTCAAACAACCTAAAAGGAAACATCACATGAGCACACATGCAAAAGACCCCTGTTCTAGCTTAAGTTGAATATGTTAGCAATTCAATCCCAGAACTCGACAGAATGGGGCTCTGTACTCCTAAGATAGCATTTGCTGCATTAGCTACACTTGAGCATCTGCGCACTCCTTTCCGATTGGAATGGTAAGAGTAGACCCTTTCATTTCCTCCATGGGATTCACACTCACTCCATCATTATCATTCTTTTGTGATATTCATGAGATCGGGCTTGACCTTTCAAATGCTGATAGCGGGCTTGACCCTCTTGGGATTAGGCTTCCCTTCCATGATGGTGGCCACCATCAGTTCACCAACACAGACTGACGGCAATCAGTTTACACGACCCTTCATCCCCTTCACAGAGATGTAGAGATTATTTGCCCCAATGTTATCAACGCATTTCTCACAGGCAATGCCACCCGAAGACTGTTCGGAACTTTGATGCTAGCCGATCCTCCATGCCCTCATTTCAATTGTTCCTCTCTTCTTTTTCACATATTTTTTTCTTCTTCTATTGATGAAAACTGTGGGGGTGAAATTCCTCCACACAAACAGATGGGTTGAATTCCCGGTTTCTTCATGTTTGATTAGGCTAAGATTGAAAGGCAGAGTTTCTTCTGCTGGATCTTGCACTGGTGTGGTACCTGCCAAAAGATCCCACACGATTTAGTTAGTAGGGTTTTTTTTGTTGAATAATAGATAGGTTCTCTGGCCTTACTTGGCGGATGAATACTATGTCTCCTTTATAGACTTTGATGGAGAGTTGTCCCTTATCTTGAGGGATTGTGATTCTAATTGTTTGAGTTGATCATGGGTAGTTAGGATTTTATCCTGTAGACTCCCAGTTTGACTTGCTAAGTTGTTTGAATTGAGTTTTCATATGAGCTTCAAAAGTGGATCTGGTTAGATTGTGATCTTTGATTTGAAGGGTATATTTGTTAGTTTGTTGCCCGAGAGATTACGTAGCTTGACATGTTGAGCTGTGCTTTTGCATGTATTTGATGCATTTGAATGTCTTTGAAATTGGTTTTGCCTTGCATGGGGTTTAAACCAATGTTGTTTGATCTGGTTTGAAGCGAAGTGAGTTATGAGTTGAATTGGTTTTATGTGGCCATGTGGTGGCTTGTGAATGGTTGGAGTTTTTTGCCCACTGCAGTTGCCCCCAATTCCTCGTTTTTCAGGAATGATGAGGAATGGGAAACTGTGTTGGGTCATTTGTTCTCTATCTTCGCATTAATGTTGATGGATGTGCGCCTACAGAAAGGGTTGAGAGGATCCTTCGAAGTGGCTTGAAGTTGGCATGTTTAAGGTTATTTATTCATTGAATCTCGAGTTTGGAAAGTGTTCTCCTCCTTAGATTTAATGAGCAACTAAACAGCTTCTTTGCCTACTCAATGTAAGTGGAGTTTTACTTTCCATAATGATGATAGAAGCCGTCGCTTGGACTTTTGATGTGCCTTGAGCCGTTTGCATGAACAGTATTTGTGTTGTGTATGCCTTTTGATTGTCTCGGCATTAAATTATAAATTCCTTCTTCCGATTGGAGATCTCAACCTGTTTCCTGATTTTTGAATTTTTTAAGCTTCGCCTTTTATGATGATGTCTGCTTTTAACTCTTCTTCTATGTCCCAAGACTCTGATTCAGTTGGTGGGCCTCCCGGTTGGCGACCTCGCATCTAGATTGATGATCGGGTGATAATAGATGCGGACTCCACCTTGGACAATGAAGAGGTGGTGATGGTGGTGGCAAAGGGGATGATACTTCCTTGGGATGGAGATCATCTAGAAGGGCTGATAGATGAGGAAGTTGTTGTTTTCTCCCTTTCCCTCAATGTGAGGGTAAATGCTTGTCCTCAATGTTATATATATATATATATTTGCTGCTAACTATAGTTGTTGTATTTGAGCTTCTAATGCTGCCATCGAGCTGGCTCGATGATTTTACTTTCATGGCACTGGTCACGGTTTGGTGCAAGGAGAGAGCATGACTCTCTAAAGATTGTTGGAGGAGGACTGACAAGTGTATCTGATTTCTGCACATTCATCTGTGTGAATTTCTTGACAGCTCTAGGTAGTATATTGATGCTTTGGAGAGGGAGAGAACTAGGGGCCAAGGTTGCTAAGCTAAGATGGGAGCAAAGGATGCTTGAGGAAGGTCAAGGTTGTGCTATGGACGGTCTGCTAGATGCTACTCTGGCTACCTGAGGAGGGCTCATTTTTGCTTCTTCTTATCTACCAACCTCAGGGCTTTTGTTTTTCTTTTGTTCTTCTCCCCTTTTTACTTTTTTCTAGTCCTTCTTCCTAACTTTTTTTTTCCTTGAAATTCAGTGAGAATGGGCTTTGATGTATATAAAAAGATGTTGCACGCTTCATTGTGTAGATGATTGGGTTGGCCCTTGATAAATAAAATTGATTTTCTTTCATCTTTGTGCTGTATTCATAGCTTATGTTGTGATGTACTGAATTGATAATAGTTGAATGAGTATTTATGATGTTGTCTATATATCTTCCTGCCAGTGAAATTGCTTTGACTTAGTGACCTGATGATACATATCGCACGTTGATTAGGTCTTTGTTGTTCTAGTTGGTCCAAAGTTAGTACCTTGATCAATGCTGGCTTAGCTAGCGAGTTCTCATTTTTTTTGGACCCGATGTGATGGGTTGAGTGCCTAGCAAGTAGGGCTTATAATGTATACGCAACATGGGGATTTAGTGCCTAACAAATAGAGCTTATGGTGCTCCACCAAACGAAGCTTATAATGTATACTCAGCATTATGATGCTCCACTAGACGAAGCACATATCATGTACCCAACATGGGGTTTTTGTGTCTTGCAAGTAGGGCTTTTGGTGCTCCACTAACTGAAGCTTATATTTGAAATTCCTTATCCCTAACTATCCTAAAGGAGGGGGTGAATAGGATTTACGATTTTTATTACTTCTTTTGCTATTTGGTTCTTTTTCTACGATATAATAAATAGTAAAATTGAAACAACAATCAGTTCATACAATTCAAATAGAAAGTAAATTCATACCACAAGATCACATAAAGAGTTTAAAGTGGTTTGGCACTACGGGCCTACATCCACTATCGAAAACTCCTCACTAAGCTGATTAATTTTATTAATAATATTGAACAATATTACAGGAGAAAATTAATGCAACAAAAACCTTGCACACCCTATGGTTTGGTGTCTCCGGCAAACCTTGGTGTCTCCTCCCAGTGTCTCTGGCGAGGGTAACAAGAAACGCCTCCGGTGTCTCTAGCAAAAGCTCAATAATTAAAAATAGATATTTTTAGAGAAATAAATTTCTCTATTCAGTGCATGCTTCTTAATAAGCTGATTTTACTATGGTCAAAGATCTCAATAACTGTAAAAGTGATTCTCTACACTTTCAAATCCCTCTTAATAGGCGAATAGATACAATTAAATTGTAGAGATGATTTGCTGCGTATTAGTAGATATTAGTATATCAATCAATCTATTTTAAATCAACCCTTTCAAAATAACAAATCAATATTAATGGTATGCTTTTATGAATTGAAATCCTAGCTTTGATTACCGCAAAGGTGGTTAGCTCTCGAAGCTTTCGTTGTAGATTCACAGGATTGAACCTATTAATCACAACTCTTTAATGAGGATGGATCCCTTGTTCAGTAAGAGATTCATGATTCAAGCCCCTTGTATGCAACAATCAATATTTTTCAAAGCAATAGATGAGATTTCTTTAATTCTCTTTAAGCGCTCTCTTTTTCAAGATTATTTCTTTTGAAGTTATATTAATTTCATTGAAGATTAGCTATAAATATGATCTCAAAAACCCTAGAGCAACATACCAAAATTGGCTAAAAAGGATTGCAAAATTGAGGAAAAAATAAAATTTTCCGTTCATGACCGGTCATGCCCTTAATCAAGCCCAGTTAGGGCACCCACCATTCAGGGTGCCTTCTGCTTGATCGATCATGATTTGAGGCATGATAGGTCCTGCTTTTTGGGGCTGTAGGGCTGTAGAACATGTTAGTTTTGTCATGACTGGTCTCGCTTGGAACCATGACTGGTCATGGCACCCACCCCAAAAGGGTGTTCTACTTGACTGGTTCTAATGGAGCCATGATTGGTCATCTTTCCTATACTTTGATATTTTTTCTTCTTTGAGCCCATTCTCTCCACCATTTGCTGCAGGGGCCTTGTTCCAAAGCCATAGGAGGTCTCCTACTTAAATCATGCTATGTTTTTGGGTAGGTCATAGTTAGTATACCAATTTTACCTGATTACAAACCTTTTTGATCTTGAAGTGCAAGATCGAGTCTAAAGATGGCTTTCAGTGTGAACCTTTAAGTACAGTTAATGTGCCTTGTATTGTTCTTCATATGCTCATGCAGTGTGCTTCATTCCTTGATATGCGTACAACTTTTACCCACACACACTTGCACTACACATCTACATTTTGACATGGGCTTGAAAATACATTAACAATCTCCTCCTTTCTCAGTCCATGGCAACATTTTACAACTCACACACACAATATATATATATATATATATATATATATATATATATACATAACCAAAATTACACGCATACTCCCCCTCAACATAGTAGTTCTCAACTAGAGTGAGTCTGAAGTATGTGTTAGGTCATTGCTTGGAGTCATCTAATTTGTAACAAAAAAAAAAAATTATACCTTCTTCAAGCAAGAACAATATTAAAAAAATAAAGCAATTAATATAATATGTGCATTGTGTGTATCATATCTCTCCCCCTTTTTGTAATGAAATGACAAATAAATAGAGTGAGACAACCAAGATATCCATTAAATAAGATAGAACAACCGATACATGGATATAAAAAAGTTGTCTGAGGTCACTTACAAAAAATATATATAGGCTAGTCAACAAGATGAGATCATAAAAAGAAAACTAATCCTCATCATTCTCAGTGACATAATCCTCACTCTCATCCGTCTCGGAGTCTAGAGTGGTCCTAAGAATTCTCTCTCCGGCTTCAACTTGAGGTAGTAGAGTCTTCTTGAAAGAAGCATACGTTTGTGAGAGATGATCCTCAATGGCATCTAGCTGAGATGCCATTCACTCCTAATGTGCCTCAATACGATTGTCCTTCATTTCCAAGATCTTTTGATTCTCAATTACTCTCATGAATTTTCTCTTGATATATTTCTCCAAACCTTAAAGTTTCTCAAGGATAAGTGTCTGAAAGGAGTTCTTAGGAAGGCATGAAGATTCTACCTTGGGAGGGGGAGGTGGTCAATGAACATCCTCATCAGTGTCCTCATGACCAGAGTCAGCAATGGGTGGAAGTTGTGCTGGGGCTGCTTCTGCCGTCTTCTTGGTATTCTGGACATTTTGTGGATTGTCCCCACATTGATGATGCCGGATTGGTTCCTAGTAGTAGACTAGAATTGGACTTTGTTGTGCTTCATCAAATAAGTGATGATGATGGGAAAAATCAGACTTGTGCGAGGATCCTAAGACTTCAGAGTCTTGATCATCCTACTGTATAGGATGGCACCAAGATCCATAGTCTTGCCATCCATAACATTGGCCACTAAATAGGCCATCTCCTCACTCATGTCAGCCTGGTGCATCGTGGGTTGTATGATTATGTGATATGATAGTCAGGCTGATAGGTGATAGGTCAACGCATCGAGTCGTCCCTTCTAGTTGACATCCTCAGCTTCCATCCACGTAGCAAACTAAACCGATCTTCTATAGATAGATGAGGCATAGGATAAGTAGCCTCTAGAACCCAAACCTGGGGTTTGCCCAACTCTACGGCTAAGATGTTGGGGTTAACAACAATAGAAAGCCCATAGACCTTAATGATGAAATAAAACACTGTCTCATTATCCACTCATGCATTGGCATAGAACATCCTAACTTCAAGATCATGGTATATCACATGAAGCTTGAAGAGAGGGTTCCACCCATAGTTGGCGATGTGGCTCTCTATATCAGTCATCTTCATAGGCTTGGATTCGACCGTTCACATAAAATGGACTTCTTAGAAAAGATACTGACATATTTATCGTGACTTTCCTTGCCGTGAAAATTCTGAATGTCGGCAACTGAAGCATCCATCCTAGGTTTCTTTTGTGCTAGAGGCATAGAACTAAACAATGTCTTTCTCTTTTGGCCTATGGTTTTCTTCCTTCATATGTATGGTTGTGCAGCTCTTTTGGGAGACTATTGGATTCTTTCCCTTGTCTGCCATTTGTTGTAGAGAGCAAGCAAAAATCAACAAGCAGAGAGAGACAAAGAGCTTGGTGTGCATTTGTTTAAAAATAAGCTGAACAGACATTACAAAAAGGAGGGAAATGTGATGTACGGGTTATTTAAACAAAAAAAATTGAAAAAATTATGATTTTTCCATGCAGGACCAGTCATGGTGGAAATCATGACCGATCCTAGTGTGACTTCCAGTAAATTACTAGAATGCCATGCGGGACTGTTCGTGACTTTCGTCATGACCGGTCTTAGGACCAAAAATGCAAGAAATTTTGTTTTTACCCTCTGTGACCAGTCATCCCAAAATTGTGACCGGTCCAAAATCCTAAAAATTGTAATTTTCTCCCTCTTCGGACCCGTTTCACTTTCAGTCCCCTCTTACTCCCTTTGTGTATGTGTGGAATTACTTTGCTACCCTTTCTATGCTATCTCACACATTCCTATTGCTCCTCTCAGGTATTGGAACCGTTTGACATTAAGTGGCTTTATTAGGATATTTGCAAGTTCGTTATCAGTTTTGATGTATTCTAAAGAGACAATTTTGTCTTCCACTAATTCTCGGATGAAATGGTGTCAGATATCAATGTGTTTAGTTCTTGAATGTTGAACATGATTCTTGGAGATGTCAATAGAACTAACATTGTCCATAACAAGTTCATTGTTTCTTGACTCCGTTCATAATTCTTTAACATTTGTTTCATCCAAAGTAATTGGGTACACCCACTTCCAGTTGCAATAGATTATGCTTCAGCTATTGATAGAGAGACGGATGTCTGTTTCTTGCTATGTGAAGAAACCAGACAGTTCCCAATGTAGAAGCACCCTCCACTAGTACTCTTGTGGTCTTCTATATTTCCAACCCAATCAGAATTGGAGTATCCAACTATCACTAAATTTGTATCAAAAGGATACCACAAACCAAAATTTATAGTTCTGTTAACATACTTGATGATTCTCTTAATTGTAGTAAGATAGGACTCCTTGGGGGCACTTAGATATCTTAGATGTACTCCCACGCTGAAGAAGATGTTAGGTCTATTAACTTTCAGACACAGTAAGCTACCAATCATGCTCCTATATAGTTTAGTGTCAACTTCTACTCCCTTTGGATCAACAATAACCTCTACTAGTACACATAGAAGTAGTTGCTGGTTTGGAATCTTGAAGACTAAACTTCTTGACTAATTCCTTGGCAAACTTGGACTGGTTTACAAATATACCACATTTGGTTTGTCGAATTTGTAGACTAAGGAAAAATGTTAATTCACCCACTATGCTCATCTTAAATTCAAATTTCATGGTTTGAGCAAGAGATTGAGACATTGCTTCATCAGTTGATCGAAATATGATATCATCCACATAGATTCGGACCATGAGAATATGACCATCATTCTTCATGAAAAAGAAAGTCTTGTCAACACTCCCCCTATCAAAATGGTGGTCTATTAGAAAGTTTGTAAGTCTCTCATACTAAGCTCTAGGAGCTTGTTTCAAACCGTACAAGGCTTTCTTGAGTTTGTAAACATGATAAGGAAAATGAGGATCAACAAACCCATCAAGCTGTTACACATAGGCTTCTTCTTGCATAACTCTATTAAAAAATGCACTCTTTACATCCATTTCATATATCTTGAATTTGAGATAACATGCTATGGAGAGCACTCTTTTGATTGACTCCATTCAAGCTATAGGCACAAATGTTTCTTCAAAGTTAATTCATTTAAGCTATGCATATCCCTTTGCAACTAATAGGGCTTTGTTCCTAACAATTGTCCCATACCTAACCATTTTATTTTTGAGATCTATTTAGTTCCAATGATGTTTTTATCTTTAGGTCTTTTGGTGAGAGACCAAACATCATTTCTAGTGAACTGGTTGAGCTCTTCTTGCATAACCATTATCCAGTTTGGATTATCTAGTGCATCTGTGACTGTAGGCACAAATTTTGTGCATAAATCCGTAACACGAAAAATATGTAACAAATTTGATAAATAAATATTTTGATTAAATGAATAGAATACAACTCTTTGATTTTACACTCTTTTACAAAAAGAGTAAACCTCTGATTTTCGTCGACAGAGATCTAAGGGCCTGACCGCATGTTTCTTGGATCTGAGTGTTGGTGTACTTGATTGTGGGTGAATTGGCTTCTTCTTGGGGCTTCGCGTTTGATCCAAAAATGAGAGAAACACCACAAATCTTGCTCTTAGGGCTGGATTTGTGGCATGTTTCTAAAATGTAAGAAGTCTCCTTCTCTCTAGCAATGAACTGTGGTTGATGGAGCGACTGGAAATTATGCCTTGGGTCTTTAAGTCTATGGAGAGCTTTGGAGATGCTTTTGAGATTTCTTCTCTCTACAACTTCTTAATTCAAGCTTAAGCCTGAGACTTGGAAAATGAAATTTTTACTTTTATTCCATACTTTGTATTAGGGTTTGTCCCAAACCTAAGACAAATGTATGAGGACTTCAAAGGGGTCCACCATTTGTGGATCCCCCTGTGAAGAAAAACAAAGTAAAAAAAGGCAAGTTTCTCAATTTTCCAGAAGCTAACGCTTGAATTTTACCTTGAATTAAATTCAGGTATTGAAAGTACAAATAACTGTTAAGCAGTTAGAAAATACAGAAATCTGCATTCTTTCCCTTTCACAAGCATGGACCTCAGGATAATTTAAAGCATGTATAAATACATGAAGTCACCATAAAAAGGTGGGTATTTGGGGTGCCTAACACCTTACCAAAATACAACTAAACAACTTATCCTTTATCTTAGGAAAGTAGTCCGGTCTTAGCAGTTAAACCCCTAGATCTTCGAGTTTAGACTTCCCCTCTTCCCTGAAGAGGAGAACCGATGTCCAACTCCATCGACTAATCCTGAGTTGGTTGCGACTCCAAACAAAGGCTACCCTAAGGTTAACAATCCTTGCACCCTATTGCACGCTCAACACCAACGTGGCTCAGAACCCGAGGCACCCCCCGAACCTCGTTGTCCACAACGCCATAGGACTATTTACATTGATTGATTGGAGAAAATTATATCCTGTCTAAGTGTCTTTCTCCCTAATCCAACTCCCACATCCTAAAATGATGATATCTCACAAGTTCTCTTTGTTTTTGAACTCTCGCAGCTTCTAAATCCTAGGATCTAAACATAGAAAATTGCAAGACAATGGAAAATACAAGTGGATGCAGGTCCATCAAATAAATCTGACCAATAATAGTTTAGGCTCTAAACTAACTTAAGGAATTATGAAAATTTCAGGGAAACTTTGTTGAAATGTTTGGAAATAATATAAATCTATAAAAATTAATAAAAGTACTAGGAAAATAGAAAAAAATATAAATTTAATAAAATTTCTAGGAATGTTACAAGAAAAATAAACTTAGAACTCAAAAAACTACCAAAAAGCATTTATGAATACCATGAAATGAATAAAGGAGTAGTATAAGTATGGTTGCATTAGCAAGATGTAGTTCATTACAATTCAATTATGTTTTTTATTCTAATAGTTATATAATATTAGTACATAACATAATAAAAGTCTTGTGTCTTGGTCTCTCAACATCACATGGAGTTCCATGCTCGCTCAAAGACTTCCTCTCTATTTTTTTAAATATCTATATTATATTTATATAATTTACATATTAAATTAGTAATATGAATTTGTAAACTTAGTCATATAGATAAACAAATGGATACCAAACATATTTTTGATAGATAAATGGCTTCCAAAACATGTCAAATTGCTTGATTACTGTGCCATATATTTCATCGCAATGTATGGATTATTTTTTTTTGTAAATAGTTTTTAATTGTTAGGAAGGTGTCTCGAATTCAACTTAAGATGCAACCCGGGTGTGCAATCTGGAGAAAAACCTAAAACAACCCGTAAAATATGTGAACGGTGAGAAAAGAGAAATACTCTCACCATTTTTGTTTATATTTTGACCTGTTTTAGGGTCCGACCCAACCCTCACGAAGAATAGGATTTTTTGTGAGTTATATAGGATTTCTTGAAAATTATGGCACCACACTTCATTGTAATCTCTTCTTTCCTTATTCAAAGTGAAATTCTCTTGCCATTTTTCCATGGACATAGGCTAAGCCAAACCACATAAATCGTTGTGTGCTATGTGTAATTGTTGTATTTTTTTCTCTTTACTTTCTTTTATTTTGTTGCATAGAAACTCCAAATCTAGGGTTTTCACACAAAAAAAATTGGTATTAGAGCTCTAGTTTGTTTGAATGAGATTTTTTAATAGACAACAAAATATGAAGTAAAGAAGTTCGATAGATAGAACATCTTCAGTATATAGTGTGTGAAGATGTGTGCTTTGTTGATTCAATATGGAGTGCACATAACATTGGTAGGGAAGAAGAAGCTTGTTTGACAATGATAAGAAATGATAGAGAGAAACTCAACATAAAGGCACTCAACACAATTCAGTTGTGCTTGGCCAATGAGATGTTATGAGAGGTTGCAGGTGAAGTTACTATGGCTGAGTTGTGGCTCAACCTAGAGAGCTTGTATTGGAACAAGTTTCTCACAAACAAGTTGTATCTAATTATGGTTTGGAATTTTGTTCAAGTGAGTGTGTGTTCTACAAAAACGAAGGAATTATGAGGCATCACATAGTTATAAAATTTCCTCAACATAACAATGTGGTGGAATGCATGAACATGACTCTTCTAAAGAGTGCTAATGGTATGGTATCTAAGGTTGTAGTGGGTAAAGAGTTTTGGGTTGAAATTGTTTCCACAACTTACTACTTGGTGAATTAGTCTTCATCGATTACCAATGAGTGTGAGACTCTTAAGGAGGTATAGTTTGGTACTCTTGCAGACTATTTTAGTTAGAATAGAAGATATAAAATAGAAGGCACACTTGGTGATAAAGGGATATAATAAAAAAAGAGTGTGGACTTCAATAAAGTATTCTCACCAATTGTGAAGTATAGTTATATTTGCATATTTCTAGTCATAGTTGATATTCTTGATTTAGAGCTAGAGTAGCTTGATGTCACGACAACTTTCCTACATGGTGAGGTTGAGGAGCAGATTTACATGCATCAACCAAAAGGTTTCGTTATTTCAAATAAAGAAGACCATGTTTATTTGTCAAAAAAGTCTTTGTATGGCTTGAAACAATTGTCTAGATATTGGTATAAGCGGTTTGTCACTTTTATCCTTGGATATGACTTTTCCATGAGTGAATATGATAGTTGTTTTAACTTCAAGAGGCTCTCAAATGGTTA
Source organism: Platanus orientalis (assembly GCA_025762735.1). Lineage (NCBI taxonomy): Eukaryota > Viridiplantae > Streptophyta > Magnoliopsida > Proteales > Platanaceae > Platanus > Platanus orientalis. The sequence continues at coordinate 6,146 of JAOXJP010137688.1, read as the reverse complement.
TTTTGTGTACAACTTGTTGATAGCATGCTTATTGTTGCCAAGAACATGTTTGGGATTAGTAGGTTAAAGGCTCAACTTAATACGGATGTTGAGATGAAAACTTAGGAACAACAAAGAAGATTTTAGATATAGAAATTCATAGGGATAGAACAATTGGAAAGTTGTATTTGTCATAAAAATATTTTGTAAAGTTCTTGAACACTTTAAAATGTAGGATTCTAAATCTGTAAGTAATCCACTCATTAATCACTTTAAACTTTTAGTGAGTTTGTCACCTCAAGTTGAGGAGGAGAAGTACATGTCTCATATTTCGTATGTTAGTGTCGTTAAGAGCCTCATGTATGCCATGGTTTGTGCTCATCCAACAGTCACGTGTTGTTAGTGTTCAAAGTTGATATATGAAACATTTAGGGAAGGCACATTGGTAGGTTGTGAAATAGATACTTCGCTATTTGAGAGGTACTGTAGATGTTAGTTTAGTGTTAATAAAATTGGTGGAGTTGATAGTTGTATAACTGGAACTGTAGATTCTGATTATGCAGGTGATCATTATAAGAAGAGATCTTTGACAGGTTATGTTTTGACTCTCTCGGGTTGCACAGTCAGTTGGAAAACAACATTACATGCTACAAGTGCTTTATCCATTATTAAGGCAAAATATATGATCGTGACTAAAGTAGTGAAGGAGGTTATTTGGTTGAGGTGCTTGCTTGGCAAGTTGGGTTTGCAACAAAGTTTGACTATTGTACCTTGTGACAGGAAAAGTGTTATACATTTAATTAAAAATTAGATGTATAATGAGATGACTATACACATTGATGTCAGATATCACTTTACTTGTGAGATCATCTCATTGGATCAGATAAAAGTGAAGAAGATTGACACCGTAGATAATCCAGCAGACATGATGACCAAGTCAGTGCCTATATTCAAGTTTAATTTTTTATTGGACTTAATTATTGTTTGCAATATTTGAGAGTTACACTTTTGGATTTTGTGGAGAAGATGGGAGAAAAGTTTCTATACCATGGAGCTTGATAGAATTCAAGCAAAAAGTGGAGATTTTGGGAAAGTGGCTCGAATTCAACCTGAGATGCAACCTGCATGTGCAATCAAGAGAAAAACCTGATACGACACGATAATGCAAAAAATGGACAATGCAAACTTCTCTCATCATTTTGGGGTCTAACCCAACCAGCATGGAAAATAGGTTTATTTGTGGGTTATATGGGATTTCTTGGGAATTGCACAACCACACTTCATTGTAATATCTTCTTTCCACATTCATAGTGAAATTCTCTCTCAGTTTTCACCCATGAGGTTGAACAACGTAAATCATTTTGTGCTTTGTGTGATTGCTATTTTTAGCTATTTTCTTTCTTTAATTTTGTTATGTATGAACTCCAAATCTAGGGTTTCCACACAACCTTCATAATAGAGACATGTAATAGCTCACCAACACATAACTATGATTTATATATGTTTTATTATTTTTAAGGTCTATAGTTTTTTATTATTTTGAAAATTCTCTCACAGTATTAGAGACATGTAATAGGGTCTATGTGCATGCCTCTTCCAATGATGCTTGATCCTCATGATGTAATGGCTACATCCTCATAGGTTGACCAGATGTGTAAAGGTTAGGCGATGGGCATAGAGATTAGCTTGGGATCTAACATGGCACAAAAGACCTGAAATTGGACAAACGTGTGAGGCACCTAGAGAATGAAGGGTCCATGTATAGCGCAAGGGGAAACTTCAGTACAAATATAAAAATGGTAAAATAGACAACATCTGGGTCGAATGGAAATGAAATACACCTTCAGAGTGAAGGGTCCATTTGTGGCATGAGGGCCTCCTCAAGAACATCAACACGATACTGTACTGGCCGTCTAATAGGACAGAGGTGTAAGGAACCAAGAGAGTAAAAGGTCTATGAGTGACATGGGGTTTAACTTCGGACAAACAACTTAGGCTTGGTAAACAAGTTGCATCCAAGTTACACGGAGGTTTAAGGAACCTGAAGGGTGAAGGATCCGGTGTGGCATGAGTACCAACTATGGTACACCAACATATATCATGGTTAAACAAATGGCATTTATCAGATGGAGGTGTAAAGCACATTGAGAACAGCATCAGGGTTAGACAGAGGTGTGAAATACCTTGAGACCAAGTCTTGATAGAATGAAAGCATGAAGCACCTTGAAAGTTGAAATACGCATTAGGTTAGACAAAAGTGCAATGTAGCTTGAGACTGGTGTGTGGGTAGGATTTCACACTAATGAAACCTTTAAACAAAATAAACTTTCATTCATTCATAAAATTCTATACCTCTATTTTTTCCATATTTATAAATCCCTAGTACTAACCATGAAACCATAAAAGACTAGTTATTAATCTAGAACAAGTATATATATATATATATATTAGCACTATTTTGGCTATAACTTCTTCAAAGCACATCATACTTACAAAATCTTGGACTCATTTAAAAGGTAACTGAATAAAGTTTTAGATGACACCAAAATTAAGCTAAATGGATGAGATTTGTCCAAAAATAATGCCTAAATAAAAGTTACACAGGAATAAGACTTTCAATTTCTTAAAAATGAAATATGATCTATTCTTCTTAAAAAAAAGAAAAAAGAAAAAACCCTCTAAACTAACTAATAAAAACACTAGCATAAATTAGCCCAAAACTAACAAAAAAATTACCAAATATTTGAACTTAAAAGCCCCAAAATTTCCTCATACCTGTAATCTGGATATGTCTTGAGGCTTTTGAATTTGGCCTTCTTATGGAAATAATAAGGAAAAGAGCTGCTTAGACGTGGCTGTTACAATATATTTTCCTGGAATATATATTTTTATACCATTTTCGATGGATTTTCTCTGAACAATATATTAAAATATGGTTGATTTTGTGCAATAACTTTAGAGTTTGCAGTCACTTTTATCTCTAATAACACAAGGCATCAGCTAAACATGATATGGGAACGATAATTTGGCATGAATTGAAGAGCCTTAATTTCCATGCCACATCCCTGGGCATGAGTCTAATAGTCTCAATGGCAGCAAGTGAATCACAAACTATTTTGAAATGTCTAATGAAATCAGAGATGGAGTAGTTACCTATCTTGCATAATTGTAGTTAGTGAAGCAACCGTTATTCCCTTACCGTCATTCAGTGAGTTTAGCTTTGTTCAAGATATGTGAGCCAGAGTTTACGTGGGAATGTCTTCTAGGGGGGTGGTCACATTGATCCAGCTCGGCATTATTAATTGAGTTGTTCTTTCTCATTCTTCAAATTAAAGCCTAGACTCGGTTTATCAAAAATGTGGGTTGGTGGTGCTGGGATGCAGCGATCAAAGTATTTCAAAACCTTGTGACATTTTAGGATTGGAAAAAATTTGGTTCTTCCAAAAATCATATATTATGAAGATGTTAACTTGATGGTGACGAGGGTTGTAATATTTGAAAGAAAGAAGTAGACGATTGAATGGTAGGAACATTGGAAAGACATAATGCTTTTAGAGGTTTCCTTGAATGCTCTGATACCATAAATACTACTAAGGATAAATGATAGATGAATGTCTTACACTGAGAATAGATCTGTAAAGAATTACAGACTAGACGAATCAACAAAATACAACTGAAATTTGAAGAGAGGATGAGTCCATTATATCTTTGGCTGAAGAGAAAGTGTCAAATATTATTTGTCTTTGTAACTCTTGCTTCTTGGACTCCTTCTGGACGCTTGAGTTCTCTTGATTGGCTTGCTTTTTTGCTATAGATATTCTCATGTCATCTCTATGCTCGAAGTTGTGTTGAGAGGCCACAGTTCTCCATCTCTACCACTCAAGCGGTCCACGTTAACTGGACGTCTGCGTAGCTTCTCAACTTGCTTTGCCCTCATTATTGATACTAATACTGTTGTATATATCATAGGCAGAATACATAGCCACAATATAACAGTAAGGGATTGTGCTAATCCATCGGTGGGCGATATGGCAGTCATTGAATATACGTAAGTCGTTTGCAATGACATCAGTGAGACGAACAGTAGCTTATTCAGAGGGAGTTCCATTGTGAGCAAATTCACGATGAAAATTGATGTGTGGAACCCGGCCGAGTTATGAAATGAAAAGGAAAGAAATGAAACTATATCCATAATTGTCTTTCCCGCGTAGTGTTTTGGGTTTTGAGTGACGGGTGTAGTGGTATTTGTAGTATTGTAGTTATCCTCCCAAACACCACCGGGAGGGCTGAGTCCGGCTTGATAGGTGGCTGTTGCAATCAGTACAGAGACCACAAGTAGTGCATTGCGCACGTCGTTTGGGGAATCTCTCCCTCTGAAACCTGAAGTAATTACCCCAATCATCTAGAGATTGGAAGCGCCATACGGTGATAGGAGACTGATCAGTAGAAATTCAATTTTGGGCCTCCATGGCTCCTGCACAACGAAGGATCTCCCCGATCTTGCTATCCAATTCACCTGCCAGTTGAAAGATATCCAGGGCTGTCAAATTGTTGTTGTTCTTAGCGTTTACTTTAACTCCGTTACCATTGTTTCTGGCAAGCAATAGATCCACCACCTGCTCAATGTTTGAAAGCAAAAACCAACATGAAAAGAAAAGAAAGGAGGGAGTGAGAGAAGATAATTATCTTTAACTGAATGTGTGGAAAGGTTTTGTAAACTGGTCATCCTCATCATTGGCTACTGGACGCACATCCTTCGGGGTGTACTCGGCGTGAAATCAGGGGGAATCCCCCAAAAGTGAATTGATTCCCCCCATAGTGTCCCATCAGGGGGTGGCACAGATGATTTCAGCCCGCAGAGTACACCATCTCACAGCAGGGGTGGGGCTGATACACTTTTTTGCTTGAGACCACCGCCTTCTGTGAGAGACAAATATCGCCTTCTGTGAGAGACAAATATCCTCTGTACGACAGCACAGTATACCAAGACACAAGGGGTGGGACCAATACACTTTTTGCATGGAGCCCACCCGTTTGTATCTTGGTATACTGTGCCACTTGGCACAGAGGATATGACTCCTGTAAGATGGAATACTCTGGTACCAAGTAACGTGGACAATGGCCTATACACGTCGGGTTTGAATCATTCCCAGTCTCACTGGAGAGATACCTCACCAGTAACTACCAATCGCATGACAAGGTGCCTTAAAAAATAAAAAATAAAAGAGATTATTTACTTTAAACCCTCCTTTTATATTATTATAACACCCTCCTGTGACATGTTTTTACTGAGACACCCTTTGATATAGATTAATTGGTGGTAATGGGGTGAGATATCTCCATTCAGACCGGATATTATTCCAAGCCATCTAGACCATCCAGCCAATAGGTGACCCTGAATTAGCTATGCCACCTCCCCATGTGGCTGAAGGATTGTGTTTCTTTTAGAGCGATCACCATGAAGGAATCCTTTTCTCCATGCTGGGGATTTCGGATCCTCAACATCACTGCTAATGGTGTAAAAAATACCCCACGGCCCAACCACCTGGCCAGGTCAATACACTTATATGGGCCGGGTTGGGCCCGGTAAGTCTGTATAGGTATTTGAGTGGGCCTGACCAAGCCCCTTGGGCCATGCTCTGGACCAATAGACTGACAAGTAAGGCTGTTAATTGGGTCAGCTGGGCCAAGCTAAGGCTACTCTGATCCCAATCTGAAATACAATACATAGGCCCAAGGACGGTCCGAGGACAACCTCAGCCTGATGTAGTCACGTAAAACTTTGTCCATTATAAAACAACAGGCTTCAGATAGAATTCGGGTTGCCTGAACTGAGCACACCATTGACGGGCATGTATTGTATATAGGGTTAATAATATTTTAAGGAGTTATTTAAAAAAAAAAAAAAAAAGGGGTATGCAATGAGGTGCCAAATTGAAAAACGCACCACTTATTAAAAATGGTCACATCAATTTTGGCCCTGTACAATTATCTTTCGGAGAATGATTGGTTGTGTTGACACAGGCCTTCGTAAGGGGTGCCATTGATTGACACATGATGTGTTTTTGACTTTGGTGTCTGTTTTTTTTTTTTAACATTTTTAACACTTTTTTGAACCCAAACACAATATGTGTCAGTTGATAATTCTCACCATAAACACTATAGAC
>JAOXJP010137677.1:0-13434 GCA_025762735.1 Platanus orientalis | reverse complement strand
ATTCTAGCCTATGTGGTGTTTGCACCCTGGTTTCGTAGAGATGGTGAAGAATTGTTGGTCAGTTGTCCTCTGAGGTTAGGGGGTCTTCAGGTCAGAAGTTCAGACTTAGGCTCAAGCAACTAAAGGAGAAGCCGGAGGTTTCGAATAGAGAAATTTTTGGAGGACGGAGAGAAGAAAATGATGCAGGATGGGTAATGGGCCCAAGAAATACTTGATGATGAGGTTCAAACACTTAAAACAGCGGAAACTTATGTTCTTAACTTCTGGACAGCAAGTAACAGACAACCATAACTTCCAACTGAATTGTCCCCATAGGCTGAAATTTTGCAGAAGGCTTGGTTCTAGAAGCTAAGAAGCAGCACACAAAATTTCAGACTAAACAGAATACTGAAAGTATATAAAACTTGTAAAAAAAACCAGGTCTGTCTCAGGTTTCCAGAATACACAGAAGGTGGTAAATCAGTCCAGAAAACTCTAAAGAAGGTTCTAATCAACACCAGACCAACACACTAATACCTCGGCAGAAATAGGAGATGAAATCCAAGACGGACAAAAAATATAAAACTGAATATTACTAGATTGTAGTAAAAGCTTCAACACAGAGGACTCATTCCAGAATGAGGAAGAAACACCACACAGCTTTAAAATTAGAAAGTAGAAGAAAGCTTATTTGTTAAACTGCAGAATCATAGCAATGAGAGGATGATACTAATCTTAAAGGAGGAAGAGGAGAGAGTCGCACAAAAGCCCAAAGTTCCACGGTTCAGTCCACGTGGGGTTTTCTAGTGGTTTCTCTAGATAACCCACAATGGGTTTCGTATATGCAGCAATCCACGAACAGCAATGGGGAATGCTGTGGGCTTCCAATACTCCAAGTAAACATGTGTGAGAGTCCTTGATTGATAAACACAGCAGTAGTTTGAAAAGCTTGAAAACAACCACTCACATACACACCAAGAATCTCCCGAAACCCATGGTTAGGGTTTAGGAGTATTTCAGCAGCACTTTAAGCCTAAAGGAAAACCACTGCATGCAATATAGGATCTTCCAAAACCCCATGAAGGGTGTAGGAGAGTTTAAGAGGAAGTAGGACACTTCAAACTCAAAACTCATATATTTCTTCATTGAATAAATCGTTGGGGTACTCCCCTTTTATAAGATACAAAAATCCCTTTTTAGAAACCCCCCAATGTTAGAAACTTCTAAATACAAAAACCTTTCCTAAAACACCCACCTAAATATTAAGAGTTCTAATAAATTACAAGACTTCTAGGAAAGAGAAATAAAGGGGCTGTCAACCAGACCCTTGTTGACCTCATGGGCCCCACTTGTTGACCCCCTTAGACTCACTAAACTCGATTTTCGTCACTTACTGATATCGTATTAGTATTTCGGTCATAACTTTTGCAAATCACATCGGATATGCAAAATCTTGGTCTCATTAGAATGGTAACTGAATAACCTTTAATGACACCAAAATCAAGCCAAAAGGCAAGTTTTGACCTTAGAATAAATGAAAAACCTAAATTGATCTTGGCTTTTAAGCTTTATCACAAGCCCAATCCTTCTGTCCTCAATACCTAAATTACTCTCAATACTTGTTCCTCAAAATCATTCCCATAGTGCTGTTAAGGAATCATATGGTGTGCAAACCCCAGCCAAGCATCTTCTTTGGATTCATCATCTGCATCAGAAAAGAAGTAGCTTTAGAGGAAATTCAGAGTGGGATAAAAAAGAGGAAGAGGGTTTGGCGGAGGAAGGGTTGAGAGGGGAATGTGGAAGGAAGAATAAGCAAGAATCCTAGATATGGAGGAAGTGACGTGGAGACAAAAGTCTCGGGTTCATGGTTGAAAGAAGGAGATAAAAATATATGAAGCTTTTCACTATATTGCAAATTACAGGAGGGGAGTAACATCAACAGGTCATAAGGGTGAAAGCAGTGGAGTTTTATCAGGGATTGTATATAGGATCTTGGGAGTTGAGACCAATGGTTGTTGGGTTGCAAATCCCTTGCACTTCTGAGTATCAAGCTGATTGGTTGGAGTGTCCCTTGAGCGAGGAAATAGTTTGAAAGCTTGAAAGTGAGAAGGCATTGGGGCTGGATGGTTTTCCAATAGTGTTCTATAGAACGTGTTGGGAAGTCATAAAGGAGGATCTGATGCTAGTGGTGAAGGATTTCCAGGAGAGGGGCTTTTTTGATAAAAGAAGCAATGCCACTTTCATTTCTCTACTTCTCTAGATAGAGGGAGCAGAGCTGATTTCAGATTTTTGTCTAGTTAGCTTACCGGGACATCATTATCCTTCTTTTCATTATCATCTTTGTCATATACTAGTTTCTTCTCATAATTAGCCTTATAATTAAGTTCATTGTTTTTTGTTAGCATTTGTTTTTTCCTATTTGAAGCTTCCTGCCATCTGAAGTCTTATGCTCTGCTTCACCACACCTAAAACATGTAAGATGAAACCCACTGCCCTGGTTTTGTGTCTTTGGACGAAAAATGCATTAGGTTTTAGGTCATTGTCTTGGTGCCATGTTCAAATCTCGAGCAGCCCCAAATCGATCACCATGTGGTACCTCATCTCTACCAAAGGTCCTAATGTTTTGCACTTTTGGTTGCCTTAGAATTGGTGTGCCCACCCTACTGTCCAAAAAACTTCCACCTCTTAAATTTCTTCTACTCTGATGTTTCTCTACCACCTAGGCCCATAGGTAACCTTCCGAAATTGAACAGATTGTATACAGACTCAAGACATCCTTAATACTAGGTCGTAGACCACCCACAAAACTTGCTACCAAGTGCTCATCAGTTTTTGATAGTTCATTCCTTGCTACCAGTTGATGAAACTCTTTTGTATATTCATCTATGGACCTGTCTTCTGTAAATTACGCAAATGCCAGTACATCATCTGACAATACTAAATTTTGCTTTTGTTGCATTTTCATTTTCTCTCATTCATAATTAATTTTTTTTTCTTTTATCTTCTTTCGTGCGTCAACTTTAATTGTTCTTACCAAGCTGATGCTCTTCCCTCCAATCGAATGGCTATTAACTTCACCTTCTTGTCTTATAGAATCTCTTTCTAATTGAAAATATTTTTTTCAGTATTCAACCGATCTATGAACTCCTCGGGTTTGAAACTATGTGGAACTCTGGGGTCTTGATATACAAGTTCAACTCCCATCTCCTGTCAACCCTTACAATCGGTTCCTTACACTAAACATAATCATAGAGTTGATTCTCCATAAAATCATCCGATTCAGAAGCTTCATTAGCATAGACTTATGCCTCAAGCTACTGTAAGCATTATGTTAGGAAATCAACGTCTCTTCAGATGGCCAATCTCTTATTGGGGTTCAACCGGAGGATCTTGGTGCTGCTATTGTTCCGGGCATTTATGTGAACAATGAAAAGGACTAATTGATTTGCTGATAGCAACCTGATGCAGCCTGTAAATATCAGTGCTAGATCTAGGGTCTTATTTATTATGCTAGCAGTCCATAGATCAATCTTCAATGCCACTTGCAAATATAGTGCTAGATTTAGGATCTAATCAACTAGGCTAGCAGTCCATGGATCAATTTTTACAAATCAGCAACAAGAAGAACAAGAGAGAAAATATACATTCAAATAACTAGGGTAGAAACCCTAGAAGCACCAAACAAGGGGTCTGGACTCTGGAATGGCTGCATGAGAGCAATACTCTATTCTCAATTAAAATAAATGTCTAATCTCCCTTTAATGACCCCCTCACTTATTTATATCATTTCTATTACTAACCCTAAATAACAGCCCTTAAGATGTTCTAATTTCTGCCTTAGAAACAGAATCATTAAGATACTTTAAGCAAACAACCATAAAGGAAGAAATAACTAGGAGTAATGCCACTCTTTGAAGTTTCATAGACCCTTCGGGTTCAGGATGTCTGGTCTAAATTGTGACCAGTTTTGTGGGACTTTGGGTGCTCCCATCATTCCAAAAATCGATCAGTCACTGCTGCATCATTGTGTCTGGTAGATATGGCCCTTGATAGAGTGGAATGGCTAAACAGGATTTGTGTAGATGACCCTACTTGTTGGGGTAAGGCTTTGCTGTTGTTCTTGTCATTGTGTGTGTGTGTGAGAGAGAGAGAGAGAGAGAGATGGATTTGGGTTAATCCAATATGGCCAACAGGTCCTACTTGGTTGACCTGACCTACCCCTCTTGCTCATTCGACCTCCAAGTTGGTTCTTAAAATACTGGTGCCACTGCATTTTATTCTTGATATTGCATATTGATTTCAGATCTTGGTTTTGACATTCATTTGTTTTATTACTTTTTCATCCGAGTTATGCTGTTAATATGAAGAACCAACGATACCTTATGAAATGTTTTCATTGAACAATTGCCTTCATTGTCCATTATCATTTAGCTAAGGTGGATACATGTCCTAGTTCTACACGTAGGCACACTGTATCTGGCAGCATGGGATATATTAACAGTTTAACCTAGAATAGCGTCACTACATTGGTGTATAGCAATCTCAGGATGTATCTTTTTCTGAATAAGAGTTCTTTTCACATGTTTCTCATTTGTCATTTATTTTCACAAGTGCTCTTTATATAAGGATTTATCTTGCATTGGCAACTTAATTACATGCTAAATGGCAAAAGTCTTTTGTTGCTTGAAGTTGGAGCTTACCCGAATATACAAAACTTGTTTGGAGAACTTGGTATCAATGATCGGTTGCAGTGGAAGGAGCATTCTATGATTTTTGCAATGCCCAGCAAGCCAGGAGAATTCAGCCGTTTTGATTTCACTGAAGCTCTGCCTGCACCCTTAAATGGTATGTTTGTTATTTATCAAAGTCCATGGGAGGTATTTATGTGTATCCATTTTTATCTACAATTAAGTATATATTGTTTCAAACCTGTTTCAGCACACTAAAAATTAGGTGAGAACGAATCTTGTGAGAACTGTGAAAATGGCATCCGGGTACGGACACATCAGCGCTGAAAAGTGATAAGTGCCCCCCAAAAAGTGCAAATCACTTTTCGGTACCGATGCGTCAGCCCCTCTGGTGCCGTTTTCACGGTTCTCATGAGATTCGTTCTCACATAATCCAAGCCCATTCCAGCAAGATTGAATTTTTCCACATAAAAAATCATTCTCTAATTTTTGTGAATGGCTGGAAGTGACAATCCTTGTAGCATCTTACATGCAGTCAGACTATTAACTGTAGAAAAGTGGTTATGTTTAACTTGTGTATGCATCTTTTTATGATGAGGATTATTTGATATTTTCGGTTGTGGAATACTGCTACCACTACCACCACCACCACTACTACCTCTTTTCTACAATTCTACAGTGTATACAGCAAGCACATTCACTTGAAAACAAGGTTTAAAGTATCGGTATCGCGCCCCTGGGGTGTGGATATGTATCGATGTATCACAGGGAAACACTGAAAAAAGAGATGAAAAGATGGAAACACTAACCAAACATTGGAATTTTTTTATGATACTTCAGGATTTGATAGGATAACCACTAATATACACTTAGGAATCATTATATATTGAAAACCATCATCTGTCCTGGTTAGGAGAACTGCCACCTTATATGTTGTTGCATATGGAAACTATGCAAACATTATGTAAACCTTGAAATTTTTGAATGAAATTTTAGGAAATGTTATAATAAGCATCATTAAACACTTAGAAACCTTTATACTTCATTACACACAGGCATCTATAGTTGGAAACCGGTACCATCGTGACTCACGCTGCCACACATGTATTGAATATATTTTGATGAATAACGCTACAAATTTTATTAGAATAGAAAAATAATCATCCAAAACAGCCAGATGGCTGAAATAAACAAACAAAAATGCTATAACACATTACATATGCAATCTAGAATATGATCCCCTTCAACCCTATCCTGCTGCCCTGTGCACCAATTTGCAATTCTATCAGCCAATGAATTTTGGGACCGAGGGATATGCTGTAGCTGAACATCAAGCTCAGTAAATAACAACCTTATCTGACGAATGAAGTGCTATAGCTTCCAAGACCCATAACTTCTGCCCCTCCCCCAACTAATTACAACCATAGAGTCCCTTTCCACCATGCAACTTTTGTCGCACACGTATGGAATTTTCAGTGTTAAAAGTTGATAAATAACACTACACATTAGACAATAAAGCTACAAATCCACATAATCAATGACACAAGTCTATAACCCATGCAATAATGTCATTAATTGATAATATCATCTAGCCAATGGCCATACAAAGTATCAACAAAAGTATGGAGTAAAACTGGAGAAAGTATAATGCAATAAGATATAGTAATAGTCCCAATCCGTCTCCTTAGCTCCAAACCTAATAGAACATAGAGAAACATACTATGTATGTTTTAAATGTTCTACCATATTTACTGTAATTTTCTGATTTTTTATATTTTTTTGTAATTTTTTATTAAAAATATAAGAGAAATGAAAAAATACAGAAAATATAGTAGAAATAAGAGAAACATATACAATATGTTTCAATGTGTTCTAATATGCTTGTATTTTTAAAATTTTTTGGCATTTTTCAGTATTATTTATTTATTTAATAAATATATAAATGGGGCAGTCCCAGTGCACAAGGCTCCCGCCACTACGGGGCCTGGGGAGGGTCAGATGTACGCAGCCTTACCCCTGCAAGTAGAGAGGTTGTTTCCGTGACTCAAACCCATGACGCCTAGGTCACAACGGAACAACCTTATGAATGCGCCAAGGCCCGCCCCTAGAAATTTATTTAAATATATAAATAAAAAACAATTTTATTTCAGAAATTTACAAAAATGAAGTATTATGTGGAGAACGATCTGTAGTATCTCATTTAAAAAATTGCCCATTTGTTGTTTTTATTTTCTTAAAAAATTTCTATTTTTTTTTTCCAAAAGGAATTTTTATATCAATGGAAGTGTAGATCTACCATATATGCATAACATATAAAAAATGTAGAAGGATTAGTGCAAAACTAAGGGGCTTACCAAAGTGGTTGGTGAAATTTGAGGTTGTGGCTCTGATCCTTCGATCCAGCCCAAATACGTGTTTTTGATTTGAGAGGACTTAAGTAGAGTCCTAGATTTAACTAATAGAAGACAGTTCTACAAAAAATTGAAGTAAAAGAGGTTTTTTTTTTTTTTTTGAATTTGTGATACCCGGGGTATGTCGGTACTCAATACAATTTTGTGTATCGACCTGAAAAACAAACATTTTATGAAGAAAAAATTCACTGTACCAATTGGCACATGTGGTATGTGCTGCGGTACAATAAATTTTTAAAACATAGGGGGGGTTTGAACCCTGCCCCTGCGGTACTGATATGATACGTGTGGTATGACATGTATCGACCGAAATTTAAAAAATGGAGTTTGCAATTATGTAAGTATTTATTAGGTATGGAATTTTGTTGTAGGAACCTCCCAATATGCCTGGTTACTTTGGTATCTTGCTCATACTCTTTCTCCATTACCTCCTTGTGCTCCTATTAGCTATTAAAGCTACAGCACTTCAGCAGTTCAACCAAGATCTTATTAACCTCTATGGCTTAAATTACATGTATATCTATTTGATGTCAAACAATGTGGCCAAAACATTAAACTTGAGAAAGCCATGCTATGTATGGACACTCTTCCGAGGTGGTCCTGTTTCCAAAATCTTTGGGGCCAACATTGTCCTGTGATTGTGGATAAGACTTCAGTCTTAGTGTATATGAGTCGTTGAAGTTGAAGGAGCTTTCCTGTCTCTCTAAAATTGCAATCATAGTTTTGGTGTAACAGCTATATTTCAATTCATCCAGTCTTAAGTTGTGGTGATATTAGATGGATGGGCCTTGGGCTATAGGGCTGTCAATTGGGTCGGGCTGGGCCGGGCTGAGGTCTTGCCCAAACTTAGTTATATGGGCCTAAACTCAGCCCGAGCCCGAACTTGGCCCGAGGTTGTCAGCCCGAACTCAGCCTGTTCTAAAATCATGGGCTTTGGGCTGAGTTCAGGCCAAACTGAACCTAAAGCTCCTTTATAAAAAAATTGATTATGAAAGTTCATTTTAAAATTTGGGCTGATAATGGATCTTTATTATCTTTAATACTTTGAAAATATGTCTAATTGGTTAAATTTGGGCTTATAATGGTCCCAAAGCTGTCCTATTTTTGTTGGGCTAAGCTATACCAATTTTGGGCCGGGCTGGGCCAAACCATATTTTATACTTATTTCGGGCCGGGCCGGGCTATATTTGATTACTGCTTTGGGCCGGGCCGAGTTCGGGCCGAAAGTGAGTCTGCCTGAACTCATCCCGAATAAAAGTTTAGGCCTAAAATTGGGCCTAAACTCAGCCCAGCCTGAAGTTACCTCGGCCCAGCCTGACTATTTTTTGGGCCGGACATGTTGGGCTTCGGGCTAGCCTAGCCCAGCCCAATTGACACCCTTATTGGGCTAGGCTCTTGGCATCTTCATTTCATTTTGTATGAGATCCGGGAATTAGTGGTTTCTTTGTCTATTTCTTTTGTTCATGTTCCCAGATGCCAGAATGTTTTGGCCGATAGTTTGGCTAATAGGGGGTCCTTTCTCATTCTTTATTTTGGGAGAATTTTATTTCGGAGGATTGTTAGTAGGGCCTCCTCCCCCTAGTGTTGTATTTTATATTTTTTTCTAGTTTTTCTCAATAAAGGTTTGTTAATTATCAAAAAAACAGTTGTGGTGATATTAGTTGAATAAATGGGATTTATAACACAGTATATATCTTGCGGTCTTACCTATATTCACAATATATTGTTACTTTTATTCTTTTCATTAATTTATTTATAATTTTTTTGATAGGTAAGTGTTTATGGTTAATTTGTTAGTGGGTGAAGACGGGTTTTGAACCCAGGTCTGTGATACAAATGTCCAGACTTTACCAAATTTGCAAACTGGTACAGATCCTTCCTGATTATGGTTAGAGAAAATCTGGGGTTTAGTGTTTCAGGTTCAATTGCTAAATCATCATTTACTAGTATAATTTACTTGTAAGTAAAACTTAGTCTCTACCAAGTAGATCATAAGGTCCTTTCAAGTTCCAAATGCATATGCGTATGGGTTAGGTGGATTACAAGAAATTGAGTCAAACCAAGCTTCTATTCCAAGTTTCCAACAATGGTACTTGCTTCATGCATTTTTTGAACAATCTAAAAGATTCAGTAAATATGTGGTTTTTGTATTCGGAACAGACCAATTTATGGCTTCCATTTCCCATTGGATGGTGAGGGGCCTTGAATATGCTAGTGGTAGATCACCCTTAATGTCTGCCTGGAGGGTTCCTTGAATTCTTCTGCATATATGCCATCACTTTCTATTTAATTTTATAGTTGTATACTTATTCAGGAATCTGATGGGCAGGGATCTGGGCCATTTTAAAGAACAATGAAATGCTGACTTGGCCAGATAAAGTGCGCTTTGCTGTTGGCCTCTTGCCTGCAATGTTGGGCGGACAGACTTATGTTGAGGCTCAAGATGGTCTAACTGTTAAAGAGTGGATGAGAAAGCAGGTTTGGCATTTAAATTTGCTTCTTTGTGCTTTATTGTTGGCTTGTAGGTAGCATACGAACAACCCTTAATGTTTCAGCTGTAGATTCTATATGATAGAAATGCACTGAGAATATTTTTGAGTTTTCACAGTGTGGTCTAGAGTCAAATGGTCACTAGTAAGAAGCTTAACTACGTTAAGATTGCTTAGCAAAAAACCAGGTGGGAGAGTGATTGGTGTCAGTGGTACCAGGTCTACACTAAAGGTCGAGTTTTGCATCCAATATCATGGATGTTCTCCTTATGCGCTTTACAATTGTGGATTTGCTTACCCATATGATATTCAAGTAGCAGAAGAGAGTATAGAATAACCTGAGATCAGCTAGACCCATATGTTTATTATGTTGCCTACCTCATATGATATTATTGTAGCATTAGAGAGAGCAAATAAGCTGTAATGGACCTATGATTAGAACTCATAAACGTGTGTGTAATTATGTTAATACTTCCACTAAGAAACGAAGGATAGAAGGGTTAGAGTTTACCTTTTTTTTTTCTTTTGGTAATCGGGTTAGAGTTTACCTAACCATGTGTTTTTAGTCTTTAGCAGCAAGTTGGCAACATTGGTCCCTTTAATGCATGCGACTACATTGTCTTCACATACCCTGACCATTATATTTACGCTAAGAAACCAAGGATAAAAAAGGTTTGAGATGACCTGATGCATGTTCTAATGCTCCCTCTCTAGCAGCAAACTGGTTCCAATGCATATTCCCTGTGTCGGTCCTGTAATTACGGGGTGCTGGGAAGGGTGGACATGATACAGACCTAACCATTGGCTTTTTTGCACAAAGTGGCTGCTCATTAGACTTAAACCCACGTTTTCACGCTGGCAGCCCAAGCCACTACCATTTGCCAGTGCCTCCAATGCACGTGTCCAAAATTATCTTTAAATACCGTGACCCTTTCTTAAAAGTCATATTTGATGCATTCAAGTTTTTATGGTCTGGGCTGTTCCTTGATGCCCAATTAATGATGCTAAGATTTGTGCATTCAATAATGCGAGGCTTATTGAAGGTTAATGATCCAAATTTTCACCCCAAGATCTTAAATTCTGCTTGCTTCTGACGTATCTGATCCTACCCAGATTTGACTAGGAACTCACTAGTATTGGAAAACAAAACATGTCACTTGACCAAACATTCAGTTGACTGAGACTTCTATCTGACATGAAGAATTGCGCATTTTCTTGGTGCTTACAGTAAAGTAATTGCCTTCTTCATGTTATATGTTTTCATAACCTGGTTAATTGATCGTGTTTATTCTGCAAATTCTATTTTGTTAACTTAAATATATGAATGCCTTCAAAATGATTCAGCTAACAGTTATTTTACCCTTTTCCTTTCTATGTTGGGGATGGGGGTCTTTATCTCAGGGCATACCTGATCGAGTAACTGACGAGGTGTTCATTGCCATGTCAAAGGCACTAAACTTCATAAACCCAGATGAGCTCTCAATGCAATGCATTTTGATTGCTTTGAACCGATTTCTTCAGGTTTGACTATCTTTCGTCTTTGAATGTTACGTAGGAAATGTTATAAACTATGTGGTAGAAAACTCAGCTCAAGATCATTTTAACGTACTTCAGGAAAAAAATGGGGGGTTCAACAGAAGAATGGAAAAAATAATACCAAAATTTACTAGAACTTTGAGTCCTAACTAGTAACTAGTGAACTGATTTTCATCGTTTTCTTTTCTTTATTAATGTTCAATTCTCTGTTCAAGCGAGAGATGATCATGAATTTGAGATAAATGCATTTTTTTTTGGTATAGATTTTAATAGTTGTGTTAATAATCAAAAGAAGCAGCAAGCCTCATGTACAAGGCAATATTCGAAAGGGAAACAAATTAAAAAAAAAAAAATCCTACTCACAAGAAACTCCTTTAAACTTTTTCATTAAGAAAAGACTTCAGAGCTTATTCCTTTAAGTTCCTTAGAATGGAAATCTAAAGAAAAAGCATAACCTATACTTTTTCTGTTTCTGTCTTAATGAGCCATGGTTCTTGTCATATTTATGGCTAGTTCTTTCCTTCCATTACCTCCACCCTATGGCAACTGGGTTACTTTCCAAACTGACCAACCCTTAAAACCATAAGGATGATTCCTCACCCTTATATGGTCTAGGGGGTTTCATTTATTGACTCAGTGCATACTGAATAATTGGAAGAAGTGCTGCCAAATTTTCTTCGAGAAACTGCCATATAGAAAAAGATGGTTCATGCTTCCACCATTCTCTATGGAAAGAACGTGTACATTTGGCACTGCAAGGCATTTTGTAAACACTAAATGCCACCTCCAGAGGAAAATGGCAATTCCGTTTTGGCTGAGGCTGTGGTTTTTCATGCCTGCATATGGTGTACAAAAGGATGAAACCTTGAACTTGTTTTTGGAATCCCATATCCATACTCTCTTATCCTCTTAAATCTATTGAGTGAGTCATTTAAGCTTGCATGAGGACATACAAACAAGTCCATTGTTGAAGGGTATGAGGGTTTTCATGTATTTATACTTATGTATAAACCCCAGGGTATTTGTGGTATGTCACTCAATATACTCCATATACATATATAATAGACTCTTATACGTATGGGAAGAATAATTTTTCTCATATGCTTGTTGCACCAACATCGCCTCTTTCTCTTTCTCTCAATATTTTTTCTTCTTCTCCACACATCTCACCTACATAGATTACATCATCTATCTCTCAATCATTCAGATTTCTTTTAAATCTTGGAACCCTTGTGTAGATGTATAAGAATGTATATGGGTTCATTCATGTAAGGGTACATATGTCTTTGTATTGTATAAAGGTATACTTGTAAATACCCTACATGTATTCTTGTATCCTTTTTATTCTAATACATGAATATGTGGTATGTGAGAGAATACACAACTCTCCATACGTATTCTTTTCCCGAATTCTATTCTTCTTTTGTCCTCTTCTACAAACCCTAGGACACTACCACGAAAATCTACAGAAATTCACTTAGTATCAGAGCTCTCCGATCTACAAAGGAATTTCTGCTCTACAAAAGGGTTTGATGATGTTAGCATCTGTATGACTAATGTCAGCAGGTAGTCGAGGTATGTGAATCCTCTTTGATCTTGGAGGGGGATAAGTTTTTGGGCTCTTGGTGAGGCTAAACCCTGTGTTATATGAGTGGGCCCATGCACAACTCCTTATTCAGTCTCATGTTCCTTTGCTCTCCGAGGTGTATTCCAATCTCCATTGAGAGGGGAGACGCTGACATGCAATGTTCAAAATTCTTATGGTTGAGTGCTTGGCATTAGTCTCTGTTTCACAGTGAGGGGCTTGTGGTTCTAGCCATGGTTCAAAATTTCGACTTTGATGAATATTTCGCTTAAGGGATTTATGAAAATTTTGGGGAAATTTTGATATTTTGTTTTGAAATATTGGAAAATTTATGGAAATATTGAAAAAATGTGAAAATTTTCAAAAAAATCATGGAATGTTAAAATAAGAATGGTCCCACCCAAAAATAAAAATAAAAACCTAAAAAAACATATATGTATAAATAAGTAGGAGAATAAAACAACGCTTAACACATGTGCTATTGATAAGATATGGTAAGTAACTATATATTCATATTTTTTCACATTTATTTATAATTTTTATGCTTTTTAAACTATCTCTTTTCAATTAAAATCCTAAATGACTGTATTTAAAAAAAATTTATTGTATTTTTGTAAGTATATTTTCATTAAGATATTGAGTTTTTAGAGTTTTAAAACTTTTATCAGATTTTATAATTAGTTGTATAATAAGTAACTTTTTATAAATTGTTAAATGTTTTTATTAAAATATTAATCTACATTCAA
>JAOXJP010137666.1:0-13436 GCA_025762735.1 Platanus orientalis | reverse complement strand
GGTCATAGGGAAGTCCGGACCTCGTGCCCGTTACACTAGCACACCCACACATCAATTTTCGGCCAACGGATAAAATGCCTAAAATGACTATTTGAAAGGATAGGTTTTTCTCATTGGATTTCTTTCAGGTCCTAAGTTTTGTCATGGTAGTGCATAAATAAATATCTTTTGTAACTGTGACACCCAATACTCAAAGAAAGTGTGGATTCCTCGTTCAGGAGTTTATCTGAAAATTATGCTGTAGCTTTATGTAGCATGACCAAAAATATCACAAAAAGACAAAGACCCCATGTTAGAAGATAAAATATCCATGCTATTTAGCTGTGCTACTAAAAACTACAGAAAAATTTGCTATAACTGATAAAAAGAAGAGTTTACTTACTTAGTGGAGACCATATTAAGTCCAGTGTTAATAGTATTTGACTACTAAATACACTGCTACGTGGCATCACCTATTTAAGAGAGAGGCATCGGTTCAAAACTCACTAAGAGCATTTCATGGGTGATTGTGTTGACGTATACCACTTCCATAATGCGGAGGGGAGCCACTATGATGCGGCAACGGCCCGAGTGCCCCTGCCCGAAAAGTAAATGCAACACCTAAGGATATATTGGTACTCATTTCTTTCTCGTCCAATCCACATTGGACTGGATGCGGATTGTCACTGAAATTGGTACAATGTGTAAACACCTAGGAATACATATTTTCAAGGAAACCATCAAAAGATCATTTTTTTTTTTTTTTCAGTAAATTCAAAAGTTCATTGAAAGGTAGTCATTTGGTATGATGATTAGGATCTCTAATTTATACTCATGATGTGGTGTATAGTTTTTTTTCTTTTTTCTTTTACGAGAATGGAGCCTTCGGTATCACCCAAATAAATAAATAAATAAAGGTATGAAGCATTAGCTATATATATATATTAAAGTTACCTATCAAAGTTCGATTTTTCAGAAAAGTTTGGTTGGACTTCAGAGAACACATGATGTTTAAGGAGGGTTCAGATTAGTCTGTCTAGAGGAGGCCTCTGTTTTCAATTGCATTGCGTGCCACCAAGGGAACCTTGATTACTTTTGTAAACCCAGAGTCAACCCACGAGTGGATTCGATAACCACATTGAAAATAATGGGGCAAAATTTACAAGGCATATTCATCC
The DNA here is from genome assembly GCA_025762735.1 of Platanus orientalis. Classification (NCBI taxonomy): domain Eukaryota; kingdom Viridiplantae; phylum Streptophyta; class Magnoliopsida; order Proteales; family Platanaceae; genus Platanus; species Platanus orientalis. The sequence goes on along the minus strand of JAOXJP010137666.1, from coordinate 12,279 downwards.
AACCCAAAACCCCACCCCCCTTGTGTCTTGCCTCATGGGGCGGCTCACAAGGGGGCATTGCAGGTGATTTCATCTCGAAAAAGCCCTTGGGAAAAACTTTCAACCGACCAAGCCTTTAAAAAAAAAAATAAAACATTTCTGTGGCTTTATAAGAGGGTCAAAAGAACTAATATTAGTTGGTGGTTGGCACACCAAATTCCTATTTGGTCCCCTACCTTTATTGATCTTTCCCATTCCATTTCGATTTAACTTTTTCGTTTTGTTTTAGTTGCATTTGCACCTTATGTCATTGAGCAAATAATAATAATAATAACAAATTTAGGCCTTAAAAGACTTTTTGTTAGGAAATATTTCCCTAAGGATAATGTGCCGAAATAAACAACTAAATTAGAGACCCACTTGTCTGGGTTGAGATATTGCACGTTGCGTGCTTTGAGACCATATATGTCGGTAGTGCACCACTCCAAATGTCTCTCTTAGCATTTCGTGTGAAAAACCAAAACCACGTACAATTGTAAAGATACGCAGTCGGAGAGCCTTGCCCATCCAACCCTAGCGAATTGTGTCTGTCTCTTGAAAAGTTGATCTCGTGGCGGTCATGGCTTCTACTCAGATGTCTATTTCTCTTAAAACGATAAGGTGGTAATCATGTCATTTACTTTACACAATCGGTTCTTTTGCACTTGAGCCCTTATGTATGATTATACTTGCATCTTACAGTTGCGAAATAGTTACACAAAGTTACATATCTTAGAGGGTAAAAACAGCAAGAAGATATGGATAAGGCTCTAAGGTCTATTTACAATAACTAGAGAGGAGTTAGGAGTTGTTACAGTAACTAGAGAGGAGTTTAGGTATCAAATTCTGACAAAAGCTTAAGCAGAGGTCATCAATATTCAACTATCATTGCTCAGGGAAGAAAAGAGAAGCTCACGTTAGGCTACGATAACAAGAGGGAGTTACCATTCTTTGGGGGGGGGGGGGTATAGTCCAACTGATTTATCATAAGTGATATGTTTTCTGAATATCTCACTTGAATTTTAGGCGATTCCTAGTTTTGGCAAACCATCATGATTGTCGTAGTGGATTTTTGGATTTAGTGTTGCTCAGCCTTCCTTCTATTAGGATAAGATAAACTCCATTGACAAGACAATAAGAGTGCTAGCTCTTGTTACATGTTAAAATGATATAAATAAAAGGGTTAATTACATAAACCACCCCTAAGACTCTGCAATATACAGATTCCCTCCTCGTCCATCAATAATTACAAAAAAACTTTGACTGATATTGTAAATGTCAAAACACACCCTACCATCAATTATTCGTCGTTGACCGTTAGTCAAACGAATCACGTGACAAAAAATTAACAGATTAACCCAAAACTATCCTTATGGCACATAGGAGTGTACTTCAATGATGAAAGTACCCTTGGTCCATCCAGTGGGATTAGTTAGTAAGCTTCTACGTAAGCCAAGAAAAATCCATTGGGAGGCTGTGATGTGGATTTTGAGGTACCTAAGAGGAATTTCTAAAGCCACATTGATTTTTGAGACATCAAGCTAATCATAGCATACATCAAACTACCTACTACTGATGCATATAGTACCTTCGACATGTAATCTATCTCCTCTTGAGATTTAGGAGAATGCTCCTTAAAGAGTCTGAAATGCCCCACCAATGGAGTACTGACTGGCTTGGCATCATGTTAAACCTTCTTAAGACTTTTGCAATGTAGTCCTCTTGAGACAATCTCAACACATAGTTATTCCTATCTTTTGTGATTCTCATACCAAGAATCTGCTTAGTTATAGCCAAGTTCTTCATCTCGAACAACCTTAACAACATATCCTTGAGATTATTTTATTTCTTGCATGTTTGATCCTGCAACAAGCATGTCATCAACATATAAAAGCAATATAACGTAACTGTTGTCATACCTCTTGATATAGCATCAATGGTCGGCATAGCATCAACATATAAAAGCAATATAATGTAACTGTTGTCATACCTCTTGATATAGCATCAATGGTCGGCATGGCATCTCCTGAAGATATTTACTGCCATAAGCTGTCAAACTTCAAATGCCATTGTCTTGGTTCTTGCTTCAACCCGTATAAGCTTCTTTGCAACTTACACACCATTTTTTCATTTCCTTTAGTAGTGTAGCCTTCTGGCTACTCCATATATATTTTTTCCTCTAAATCACCATGAAAGAATGCAGTCTTCACGTCAAGCTACTCAAGATTTAAATCTTTTGCCGTCACTATGCTCAACACTACCCTGATATTGTCATCTTCATAACTAGAGAAAATAATTCAGAATAGTTTATTTAGTTTCTTTGTTGACATCTTTTAACCACTAACTTGACCTTATATCTTTTGGTCTCATCATTCTCACCCTTCAACCTGAAAACTCATTTGTTGTTCAGTGCCTTTTTTTTCATCTGGTAGTGGAACTAAGTCATATGTCTGATTGGATATTAGAGACTTCATTTTCTCATCCATTGCATACTCTCACTCAATCCAAGAATCCACCTCCAATGCTTCTTCATAGCATTTTAGCTCACCACCATCTGTCAACAACAAAAAAATATAGAGAAGAAGAGAATCGTTGTGTTGGTTTAGGTGTCCTAGGTGACCTTCTTACTTCTAAAGTAGGTGTTTGTGGTTGTATCTGTTGATTCCTTTGTCCTTCTGTATTTGGTACTTCATTTTCATTCACATCCTACACATCATCATAAAAAATCTGCTCAATCACCATAAACTTCTTTCGTTTACTTGAAATAGTAGTCTTGTCCTTCTACAAGACTTTATCATTGAATACAACGTTTTTGCTCTTTCTGACTTTATGATTTTTATCATCCCAGCACCAGTAGCCAAATTCTTATGACCTGTATCCAATGAAAGTACACCTTTTAGATTTTGAATCTAGCTTATCTCTCTTATCTGCATTAACATGCACATAATCCATACAACCAAACACTCTTAGTGTTCAAGATTTACCTGATTTTCTGTCCATGTTTCTTCTAGGAGTCCACAATCCAAACGTACTGAAGGTCCCCAATTCAATAAATGTGATGTTATGCTGACAACACTTACCCAAAATTGCTTAGGCAAACTTACATGTAATCTCATGCTCCTAGCCCTTTCCACAATAGTCTGATTCATTCACTCTATCACACCATTATATTATGGTATATTAGGGACTATCTTCTATTTCCTGATCCCATTCTCTGCACAGTACTTTTCAAATTCCTTACTGTAGTATTCACCTCTATTGTCTAACCTGAGGCACTTGAGCTTGAAACATGCTTCATTATCAATAGCAGATCTCCATTTCTTGAAGGTCTCAAATATGTCATATTTATGTTTAAGGAAATAAACCCATAATTTTTTAGTCAAATCATCAAATAAAGTAACAAAATAAAGTAAGCCACTAATAAAACATACTTGAGCTAGCCCCCATAAATGACTGTGAACTAATTCGAATAGCTCCTGCTTGATTACCCCTGCCTACACTTAGTGAAGCTGACTTTTTTCTATTTTTCATAAACATAATCTTCGCAAAACTCCAGGTCTAATGCCTTTAAACCTGGAAGCTTCCTTCTTGAGTGAAGAATCTTCATTCCTTTTTTGCTCAAGTGTCCCAACCTTTAGTGTCAGATATTTGAATCTACACCTTTAGCTGCAATTAAAATAGAAATTGTTGTATTTCCCGTCAGGTAGAGTGTCCCTACTTTCTATTTGCGAGCTACAACCAAGGCACCCTCTATGATTTTTCATGAGTCGAGAGAGAGAACCATATTGTAACCTGAACTTGTGAGTTGGTTTATTGAAATCAAATTTCTCTTCAAACAATGTACATGATGTACATCATTCAACATCCATGTACCCCCTTTTGGCAAACTAATAAGAACATCTCCCTTCCCCACTATATTGCAGGTTTTATCATCTCCCAAAAACACCTTGCCAATGTCACCCTACATATAGTTCTTAAGACGTTCTTTGTTAGATGTGGTGTGGAAGAACGCTCCTAAGTCAATCACCCATGACTCTAACTTACTATCCAAGGCTAAAACTAATGCATCTTCAGCAACTTCTTCAACAGTATATGTGGAAGCCCCCTTGTCCTTATTGTTGTTAGTAGCCTATTCTTCTTTGGAGACCTACAATCCATTTTCAAGTGCTCTTTCTTTCCATAATTCCAACATTCCACCCTGGATTTTTTAAATTTTAATTTGCCTCTTGACATAAATTTACCCTAATCATGGTTCCTATCATTTGTTCATCTTTCTCCATATTTAAAGCATTACTTGTTTCTCCTAAGGATGTGGATTTCCTATAGACTTTTACACCAAGAATCACTTTCACCACATCATTATACTTTATCAGGATGGATCCCGAGGAATTATTGACAGTCATTACCAAACTATCTCAACTATCTGGTAAAGATGAGAGAATTAACAAAGCCCTAAGCTCACTATCAAAACTGATTCCAACCTAGGATAATTGGATGGTAACTATATTGAACTCATTCAAGTGTTCAGCCACAATTCTATCTTCTACCATTTTATATTAAATAATCTTTTAATTAGAAACACTTTGTTAGAAATTGATGGTTTTTCATACATTCGACAAAGGGTTGATATTAAGTCTTCTGTTGTTTTCTCATTAGAAATATTAAAAACTACTAACGAAGATAACGAAAGACAAATCATACCTAATGCTTTGTGATCAAGTACTTCTCAATCTACATCTGACATTGCCACTAGTTTTTTGTTTTTTCCTCCAAGGGGTTGATAGAGATTATTCTGATAGAGATAATCCTCTATTTACATCTTCCGGAAAACAAAGTTCATACCATTTAACTTTTCAACATTGAACCGTGTAGGTTCCTCCATCATTCCTATTGCTGCCATTGCTCCCACTTGAACCAAACCTCACCCTAATACCAATTGTTAGGATCATTTTACCTTCTTCGCAAAAGAAATAAGTTTCAATAAAATCAACAAGCAACAAGAAGAAAGAAATCATGCACAACACAATATTTACATGGAAAACTCTAGTTTGGGAAAAACCATGGAACCGCAGAGAAAAATTTCACTATCAGGAAGAAAACACGACCAAAGATGATTTATAACTTTGGAACCTCTATCTTCTCACACATAACCCTAAAATGAAACATATAAATACCCCTAAAAACCCTAATACATATGCGGATACGGTTTGGATCCATTCTAGTTCATAAAAAATATAAAATGGGTCAAATTTTCAAAAAATTTCTATATTCAGGTTTTTCTTCAGGTTGTATCTAGGTTAGATTTTGGGTTGAACTCTAGATACTAACTCAACAAATCAAACTTCACACATTACAACCTAAATACTAATCAGACGGTCCGATTAGCATGGTTGATCCCAGATATTAATCTGATGGTCTAATTGGAATGATTGACACTCGGTTATTAATCAAATGGTCTGATTAGTATGATCAGTGTCTGGTTATTTATCTAATTGTCCAATTGGTATTATCAACTCTTGGATATTAATCTGACACTCTAATTAGCATGATCAATACTCGGTATTAATCTAATGGTTTTATTACCATGATCGATGCACAGTTTTAATCTAATGGTTATATTAACATTATGGACTCCTGGTATTAATTTGATTGTTCTCCATCCATACCTTCAACAGACCCACTTGACCTCTTATGAAATCAAATACAGGAAAAAAAGAGGTTAAGCTCTATACAAATTCAAAAACAGAGCATCGCAACAACAGATGAAGAGCCATCCCATTCATACATCCATTGACTCTTAAAACTTTCACCATGGATTTGGATTAAGAAATTAATGGAAAGCTGACCATGGAAATGAGTAATATTGTTGGGTATGTTTGCAAAGTATGTTTTCCCAAAGAAGATGCCTCTCTAAGTTTCTAGTTCACCAAAGAAGATGGCATCCCCAAAACTTGAAAGAATTATTGTTTTCTCCAATGGTTGTGAGAAAAAAAATCCTCAAAGAGATAAAAGAGAGGTTTTTTTTAGAGAGATTACATGTCTCATCAAGCATGGATTTGTTTGAATGATTGGGAACTCGAAATCAAAGTTGTATGGTGTAGTTTCCAAATCTGATCGGGAGAGCTTAACTAATAACGAAGCTCTTGTTTTTTATTACATGTTAGGGTCACAAGTTTCAGCTTCTTCCAACTCTAGGTTTGAGTAAGATGCTTCATTTTTAGTTGCAAAGAAAGCTCGATTATGTACCTTTACTCAGTGAGGGAGATGGTGAGGTTATAGATTTGTTTACAACAGCGAACGTAGAGAGGATTCGTGGACTTCTAAAACTAGGGCTTCCTTCTTTGGGAACAGATGGGGGATTTCTGGTGGGGGCAGCAATGGGGACGAGTGGAACTAGATAAGGAGAGGTTGAAGCATCTAGTTAAAGTTGGTGCAGATGTGGTGGTGTTGGATAGTTCTCAAAGCTCAATTTATCATATAGAGATGATTAAGTATATGAAGAGGACTTACCCCGAGTTAGATGTTATTGGTGGTAATGTTGTCATAGTGCATCAGGTGTAGAATCTGATTCAGGATGGGGTAAAATCTTTAAGGGTTAGGATGGGTTTTGTTTCTATTTGTGCCACTCAAGAGGTCTGTGTTGTGGGCCAAGGGTAGGTAATCACTTTTCTTTATCATCATCAACATTTCACTTTTGACATAATTGGTTTAGTTGTGCCAAACGAGTGATTTGAGGTTGGACGGTCATGTTGCTGGTGTCGTGTGCACACTGGTTGTCATCTTGAAAGAATGGACATTGACCATCATCGTGCACACTATTATCATCGTTGAAAATAGCTAGGTACATATAAGCACATGAGAAGTTTAGAGAAGGTACAGGGAGCATTGGTTCTCAGGATCTCACAAGTGTCACTACTACCAGTAACTAAAGGAGAGAGGAGGAAGAAGAAGATCAGAAAAAATGGGTTACTCGACAAACATTGGTCTTTGAAATCAACAAGGGTAATTTTGATATTTCAAAAAAATTATTTTGTTGTTTATAAATTATTTAAACCTATGGGTATTAATGTAAAATCACCCCCATACTAACTTTAGTAAACATAATATGTCTGACAGAGGTTTTTTGTAATTATTGATAGATGAGGGGGGAATCTGTATATTGTCAGATAGTCTAGGGGTGGTTTATATAATTAACCCTAAATAAAAGCACTTATTGTCACTGCCTTAAGTGTAAAAATGATGAAAATGCCAGCCCTATGTAGTAATAATATTGTGAAAAGAATGACTGAAAGCAATTTGATCTGTTATGGAGTTTGGTTGTTTTAAGGTCAAAGAACATATGCAAAATATCTAAATATTATAGGATAGTAAACATAATACACAACAAAGACAAGGATATAAATACAAACACATCATAACATAGGAGTACAAAAGTTAATAAAATAAAATAAAATAAAACCTTATAAGGAGCAATAAATAGTTAAATACTACCATGATGCCTGAATTATGTCCCTACTACTCCAATCAATAGTCAAGAAAAAACATCAATAGAATAAATTAGTAAATCATTGGACGTATATAATTAAAAACCACCATCATCATATATTGTATTTATAATAATACCCTTGATGGCAGTAGAGATATACCTACTGCTCAAGGAGCAAATGATTGAAGCTTGTTTCCAAGATCCTTACCCTATGAACTAAGTAGTATAAGCCTTAATTAAGGATCATGGCGATCCCATAAGAATAGTGGTAAGCTGGCTCTATGAGCATGGTGTGGTGTTTGGAACACCTTCTTAATCACACCAATATAGCAGGAAAAAGAAAAACAAAATAAACCACAACAAAACAAAGAGATTATGTGATTTGGCTTTATAGCCTACACCTACGGGAGAAATAAATATCTCTTCACTATGAGTGTGGAATCCATACAAGATAGTGTAATTTTCATACCTGAAAACCCACACAGTTTCCCTTGCACAAACTTTCCTCTCACACACTCTCAAACCCTAAAGAAACCCAACCTCTCTACAAGAGTTATTTCAACCTTTAGTTTATGTTTCCAATTCAATTAGGATACCGTCCACCACTCCTCGTATTGAAGGAAGTTGTATAACTTCCAAACTTCTTGCCACTATTAGATCATAGCATGATCTAATGGTTGGAAATTAAAGACAAACCCAACAATATCCACCTTGGCTTTATTTTCTAGCCTCTTGAAGATATCGGCTGAAACCTGCTCCACATGTATCTTTGCCAAGACATAAAACCTATGACATATGCACAACACTCCACCTTAGCCCATATTCTAAAATCACCCTAGAGAAAACCTTGTACTTGTCATCCTTGGTGAATTCCATGCCACATATGCCTCGAACACAGCTCCACCTTAAACCTTAATCATGACATGTGTTGTTACTACAAACAACCCATTGTCATTGAAGAACCATCGCTACACATGCCATCGAATCAATTTTGTCTTGATAGCATCCAACTCGATCATAACACAACCAATGAACATATGCAGCTTCCACCAAGTTGACTCACCTAATAAAATCTAGAAAGGGACCTCAATCTGTCCTCTCCAATTGTTCAATACCTTGATTAACCCTTGTTGTACCAAGAGATCTTTCACTCTTTTTGCCATAAAGAAAAATTAGCCTTACCATCAAACCTTTTATTGTTATTTCGTGCACTGCCAATACTTGGATCTTCCAACCTCAGCTCTGATACCAATTTGTGGTGTATGAAATACCTTCTTAATCACACAAAAATAAAAACAATAAAACAAAATAAATCACAACAAGACAAAGTGACTATGTGGTCTGTCTTTGTAGCCTACATCCATAATAGAAAAATAAACATCTCTTCCCCATGAGAATGTAGAATCTGTATAAGACAATGTAATTTCCATACTTGAAAACCCACACTATTTTCCCTATACGCCATTTCTCTCTCACACTCTCTATAACACCCCACACATAAATTACTCTGTTTAGAGGATTCGAACCTAACACCATGTGTCTAAATTGAACCCGTAGTATTTTAGAACACGAGGGCTAACCTTGATACTCTATGAACCTGTACATGTCTTAATATAGACTCTAACCCATTTTGGAAAAGCCTAGTGGAATCCACTTGGACCAATGTGCTAAAAGTGCATAATCCCAACCCTAATCAGTCAAGAGATTCCTGGTCAATCACAGGCATGAATGATCACAAATCTCGTCATCAATCACGACTTAATCGACCAAGCTCTTGGATCACACCATTCAGGAAATTTTGTTCTGCATAGGAATTTTTCACTCTACATGATCCATGACCCATCACGAGATCCTTAACCAATCACAAGTGTGATCGATCACAAATCCCATGATTGATCATGACTTGAGTTTCAAGATAGATTTTGGGCACGTAGCGAAAGACATGTCATGACCTTATTTGACTTCCATTCATGGGAGATCTCATTTATGACAAAGTATAACCACTCTATGACCACATTTGGCTCTATAGACCTCTTAGAACATAGAAAGGAAGAGAGAGAAAAAGAGAGAATTGGGAGTTTTAGGGGAAAAGAGTGGGAGTGCTTCTCTAATTTAGTAAGTTCAACCCATTCTTGGGAATTTTTGCTTGAATAGGTATTTTTTTTCCTTGATTTTCTTAATTTCACTCATTTAATGTTAGATGTTCTCTAATATTGTAGAACAAAGTGATTTGAGAGGTCGATGTGAAGGAGTTTGACAAGAAACAAAGGATGATTGTAAGTAATCTTAATTACCATGGGTGATTTAATGTGTTTTCCTCCTTGATTTTTAAATTATGTGATGTTATCCAAGAAATTCTCTGAGATTATGGAAAATCCTTAAATTCAATCCATCGAACCATGCTAGATCCATAAATTCTAGCTTGCTTAGTATGTATTTTGCTCTCTATGCTTACTATTACTCATTTCTTATTGGAACCTCTGAAAATTCAGAATATCCAAGCTTTGAACCATTGAATCTGGTTTGATCTTTAGATCTACACCTACTTTATGAAAGATTATTATTCTAAAACATTGTGTGGACTGTTTTCCTTTACTAAAACCATTAAATCATGTGAAATTTGAATTTTCCCCAGGTGAATCCTTGAAAATCTGTATAAAATTGTGAATCCTACAAGATCTACACTATTAATGATCAAAATTGATAGACAATCTTGTTTTTCCCTTTGTTTGGAACACTAGAAGTGACATTTGGTTGCTCTCTATGATTAGAATCATTGAAAAATCATTTGAATTTTTGAATTTTTGTGGATTTGTATTTAACTTTATTTTTCTTATGAGATTGTATGAATTATGTGGACCATCGAATCCTATTACATGCTTTAAATCATTAATTTTGGGTGAAATCTTAGTGACTTATTGTGACTCCGATCTTATGAATATTGAATCGTATACTAACATCGAATCTAAGTAAACCATATGCCTTTGGAATAACTAAATCATGTCAATGATATTCCTATGTTCATTTTATGTATTATAAAAATATTCCAACTATTGAGATTATGTGAACCTTTGACCCTATTGATGTGAACATCATCGGATTTCAAACATTGGACCCATTTTGGGCCCCATCATAGGGTTAATTGTGACCATCGACTATTTGGGCTTTGAGACCGAGCTAAGAGTGTCCTTTGAATTTTTAGGCCAACTCACAAAACTAAGTATAAGAAAGTACTTAGGACATACTCTTTGGTTCATGGTTATTGGCCCTACTTCTGGGGATTAAACAAAAAATCAGGACCCTACCCTTAGGGTTACAACAAGGACATTGGCCCTACTCGTGGGGTTTGGCATGAGATCTGGACCCTATTTATGGGGTTAACAAGAGCATATGGATACTTTACTTTGGACCTTTAAAACATTGAACATTGGACTTTCTGAATACTTTGACTATTGAACTTTGAACACTTTAAACCATGTGAACTTTGGACTTTTTGAATCATTAAACTTTAAACACATTGAATCATTAAATATCAGATCCTTTGAAACTAACATATGTCATTAAACTCATAGACTTTGATCTTTGTATTGAATTACTTGTTTTGGACACATTTGGTATGAAGTATTGAACTCTAAATTACGAAGTCATAATTTTTTATTAGACTTAGAACTTTGTATTGGACCTTTCATTTTAGTTTGATATTTGATTATTGCTCGGTTTGTACTAACATGATTATGATTATTATTTCAATTTTTCTATAGTTCTGTATTAACCTTTGGACTTGTTAGTACTCAGATTTATGTTTTGCTTCATATTATCTGTAATCAGTTCAATTGCTTACAGGTTGGGATTGACCCAACCGTTTTTTTTTAGACTAACTATTATTGTAGCTCTTCCATTCTAGGGGCTTGTTATGCCATCTTCAACCTTTCCTTTTGCGCTATCGTACTTTATTATTAGTTATACTTTAAACCCTCGATGTTGAGGGTATTTTTGAGAGGTTGTATATTTTATTTTCCCTTCATTTTGTGATTCGGGTGAAAGGGCACCCTTTTGATATAGACTGTTGATTTTTACTATATATGTATGTTTTAGTACTACTTTGGATTTATATTAGAGATTATATTGTTATTTTCACTACAACTTATTGTTTATCGGACTATGGTGATATATTGAATATTGTAGCTTCCATAATTATCAAACTTAAAACATGAATAAGGCTATTGAATTATGAATATCAGATTGTGAACATTGGTGATCGAATCAATAAAACGATCTAAATCCGAGGTGCATACAGATCCCATATCCGAGTTCGGGTTCAGGAGCATTACACTCTTAAACCCTAAAAAACCCAACCTCTCTACGAGAGTTATTTTAATCTTTATTTATTTATTTATGTTTCCATTTCAGTTAGAAAACCATCCACCACTCCTTACATTGAAGGAAGTTGTATAACTTCCAAACTTCTTGCCACATTTAAAACATAGCATGATCTAATGGCTAAAAATTAAAGACAAATTCAACACATGGTTTACCAAAACTGGTTCACCAATGGATCTCTATTAAGAATCATGGCAATCCTAAAATAATATTATTAAGCTGGTTCTAAGAAAATGGTTTATAAAAACTAGTTCACCAATGGATTCTAAATTTGAAAATGCATGCATATAAAGTATAAAAGATTCATTGGTGCCCTACAAGACACACACTCTCTCTCTCTCTCATATATATATATATATATATATATATATATATATATATATAGAATGTGACAA
>JAOXJP010137655.1:0-13437 GCA_025762735.1 Platanus orientalis | reverse complement strand
CTAGAGAGATGGGCACTAACTTATTGGGATTCGGAGGTCCAGGGAACATTCTGGAGCAAAAGACAACAAATGGGGCCAGAATTGATTTTCAACCCCTTAAGGAAGATTTGAGATTTCACAGGGGTTTGAGACCTTGAATGCTTCTATTTGGTGAAATTAATGATTGAAGGTAACTCCAAGACTAAAAGATGACCATTGACCTTTCTGAATTCTGACACCAGATGAATCTTTGAGAGCTTTTTGAGAGTTATTTTTTTGCCAAGGGTTTTCGAAGGTTAAGAAATTGGCTATTGCCAATTTCTAAAAAGTTTAGCCCTGAGATAAGTTCCTAGAAGGTAGTGGACATTAGAGTGTGTAGGACATAACCTTACATAAATCAAGTGATGGGAGAAGCTTTAGGGGTCATTTGAGGGTCTAGGGGTAAATCCTGAAGGCCAAAGGGTAAAATGATAATTTTTCTATTTATGTTACTAAAAGGGGTAAAAATTACAACTCTTCGCCTGTAATGCTTCGCCATGGGAAGAATTTTGGAGGATGAAGAATTTGTAGATAATGTATTAAGGTATCAAATTTTGGCTTTTAAAGGCCAAAGGAAAAAATGGTAATTTTTCCACCTATGATGCTTCGCTACTAGAAGGCTTATGGAGGATGGATAAATTGAAGGTGATGTATCTGGTGATCTTGAATGTGGACCCTCATAGTTCTCACAGTCACCATCATATCAATGGAGTCTTGTGCAGTATTCTGAGTCAACTCTCCAAGGGGAAAACTTTAGCCCCTATGATCATTGTTGAAATCATATCCAGTTTATCTCATTGTGTTTGACAACATAGTGGCCGATTGTATGATTGTCCTGCTTTCTTACAAGGTTAGCTCTGTGGACAGATCACTACCTTGTCATCATGTATTCCTCGTCAAATTGCTCTAATTCCCACTCTTTAAGGCAAGACAACAATGACAGATTATCAAAGACTTTTATTTGATCTACTTCTTGAACACATCATCTGGAGAGCCAAATGGTACAAGGCACATTACCTACACTTTTCTTAGAGGGTCACACTTATATGATTCTCACAAGATTATACCAAAGTATGCCCTATGTACCTGCTCAAGTGCACCAATAGCTCACTCTTCGACAAGATTTATTTAATTCTAATATAGTTTATGAAGATGTTCATAAAATAAATTATAAGACATCTCTTCAAACTTGCTACCAGTTGGCAGAACTATGGGACAGCTCGCACATTCATTCCACTTGGCATCTGCCTTTAGTGTTTACCAAGACATCATAAATATCACTTCCCTATGAGTTGTGGATTCACAATATTATACCAACACCTCTGGCAACACCTGCTACCAATCCTTCAAGCAAGAAGATCCAATTAGAGGCACCCTCAACTTCACATAGTGGGTCATCTCACACTAAGTTAAAATTGGAATAGGCTCTTCGTTACCTTGCAGATGAATGAGCTCAGCATCTAGAGACCAAATCTAATCTTTGTGTTGAGGCCGAAATTTTAAGAGATAATTATCATGAAGCAAACAGTACCTTGACTGAACTTGTCAACTCTTTGAGAGGTGAACCTAATGATGTTAGAGCTTCTCACACTAATCTTGATGCTGAGCTTTGGCATGGCAACACTACAGTCTTCATATAGACTCATTGGCGACTAGAGTGGATCTAAGACTTATGTGATCAGATCTTTTTTCTAAGCTATAAGCCAGTGGGATCTCCACCACCACCTCCTTGAGTCATACGACTATTAATTTTTATGTAATATTTTATGTTTTCATTACAGTCAATGTGTTAGGATTTATATATTGTCAATGTCCCTAGACAAAACAATGTAAGTACATGTAGTGATCATGCGTATAAGACATTATGATGTAATATTTATGCTTAGGTAAGTCCAATTTTAGAGTCTGGGAAAGTACCAAGAAGATCGACTCAAAGATTGAATGACCAAGCTAAAGAGACTCAAGCATCATTGAAGTATCCCAAGTCTCAAGTACTAGCTACACCAAGGAAGCCAACATCTAGAATTTGAGGGTAAAATTGTAAAATGTTGCTAAGTGGTACTGGGGTATTTGGGTATGGATCTAACCTTAGGTTGACTTAGAATGGCTTAAAAATGGATAACCCAAACCTAGAAAAGGTTCCATAAAGATTGGACCAATGATGGACCAAAATTGACAAAAAATTAAAATGTGTTGAAAAGGATATATGGCACAACTTAAAATGGCCATATCTTTTGATCTAGATGTCTGCTCAGGAGCTATAAGTACTCAAATCGAATGGCTCGATGAGCTCCTTTTGAAAATGGAAAAATAATATATTTAAGTTTCTCAAATAACTATATTTTTTACTATTTAAAAAGAGACATTGGGGATGTTTGAGGGGTTTCTCCACTCTATGAATAAGGACACTAACCCCAATGAATATACAACTTGAATACTTGATTAATTAGTCAAATTAATGTGAAAAAGAGTATTGTGAGTATGATAGTAATATCAAGCCTATCCTAGAGCCAACTGAAAGAAGGAGTTCCTACACTCATCCAACAAGAAGCCTTTGCCAAAGTCACCAAATGCATATTCTTAAAGCGCTTGTCAGAGTCAACAAGTGTGAGATTAGTCCATTAACTAGATGGAATGTGCTCATTATAGTCACTAAGAGCACACTTACAATAGAGTGGATTCTCTATTACTTGTAAGTAAATTCCATGTTTATTAATTTTCCCTATAATAGTTAGTGAACTATTAATTAAAATTAAATAGGCTCGGAGGAGCCAGTTAGAGAGTGGACGTAGGCTAAAGGGCCGAGCCACTATAAATTCTTGGTGTTGTGGATTGTCTACATTTTATGTTCATTTTTGTTTATGTCTATTTTTGATTGTGTAAAGCAACCCAACACACTAAGTGACTCTAACTAAGATGAATATAGAAAAACTAATCAAACAACCTTAGGGAATTTATCAGCCTTACTCCCGCTCTGCTATAGGCAATCCTATAGTGTATGGCAGAGCTCCATGGTCTATGATAAATTCATAGAAAAGAGATTTACTTAACTAAAAGAAATTCTCCTACATAATTAATTAAAAAAATTTAGTAAATCAAAAAGGGGTTGAATAAATAATTAAAAAAATTTATTAAAATAATATAAGGATCCTATTAACCCCCTCTAGGATCCATTTTGGGAATTTCAATTGGTATTAGAGCATACCTTGATTTTTGTTTTCAATTAGTATTAGAGCACGTTGCTCTTTATTGGGTTTAACCACTCAGGCTAATCCTTCATGGTTTGAAAGGTTGAAGTCGGGATCCATTGACAACTTTTTGAACCTCAAGAAGCGGTTCATAAGCCATTTCATCATCGCTCAAAGTTGTTGAAAGCTAATAGCCTACCTCCTGAGTATAAAGCAGGAGTGAGAGGAGTCACTAAGGAGCTACATCACTCGATTCAATAGAGAGGCCCTGCAGGTAGATGACACAGAGGACAAGGTAGTATTGGCCGCCCTGATAGGCATGTTACAACCCTCCAGGTTCTTATTTTTATTGTCGAAGTCACCCCTAAATACTCTAGGGGAGCTAATCATAAAAGTGCAAAAGCACATGAACTTGGAAGATGTGATGGTAGCCCAAAAAAGTAGAGTAAAGATGGAAAATAGAAAAAGAATAGATGGATTAGGTGGATCAAGCTAGGGTTATGAGCAAGATGACTCACCCTGCTATTCTAAGCAAAAATCTGGCACCCTCACATCCTGTTTCCCTAAGTATACCCCTCTTAACATGGTTCTTGAGTGTGTCTTAACGGAGATCCGCGACAACCCCGCCCTCAGATGGCCAGCAAAATTGAAGTCCCCTACTGCATAGAGGGTGAGGGAAAAATATTAGCGGTTTCATCAGGACCACGGTCATGACACCAACGATAGTTTCAGACTCAATGAACAGATAAAAGAGTTGATACAGCGGGGAAGACTACAGAGATTTGTGACCACACAAAGGACGGACGAGGCAGACAAGGGACTGGGCCGACCAATTATGAAGGAGAAGAAGGGAACTCTGCCTTTGGGTGAGATATGAGTGGTAGCACGAGGACTCACAGGAGGAGGTGAGTCTGTTTCGGCCCGAAAGGCCCATGTATAGAGATATAAGAATGCGAAGGAAAAGAACGTCTATATGATAGGGAGACTAGCGAAATGGGCCCAAAGAACTGACCACCCAATCATTTTCATCGAGGAAGATTCCTCACTACTCCAACACCCACATGACAATGCCCTCGTTGTAACCATCATGATCGTTGGATACAAGATGCGAAAGGTGTTGATTGACAATGGTATCTTTGACAATATTCTTTACCTGTCATCCTTCCAGCAAATGGGGATCCCAGAAAATAGGCTACAGCCAGTAAAGCCCCCTTGGTTGGTTTCATAGGAGACAAACTTTTCCCCATATGGTTGATAACCTTGCCCATGGTAGCAGGTCTCAGAGCACAGCAGATCAACTAGGAGGTCATTTTCCTCGTGGTCAATTGCCCATCAGCATACAACACAATATTGGGAAAACCATCTCTGAACTAGATGATAGCAGTTACCTCCACATATCACCTAATGATGAGGTTCCCCATGGATCACAGAGTGGGGGAAGTCAAGGGCAACTAGACCATGGCACGGGAGTGCTACAGCATCTTATTTTCTCACAAACCATAAGAGGAAACCCTGGTGATCAACGAGAATGAAGTAAAAGTGAAGAAAGAGGGTTCGACAGTCAAACTTGTAGAAGGTCTCTTGGAGTTACTCCTAGATGCCTTAACCCCCGACTAGAAGGTTCGGATAATAAGCATGCTAGAACTGATTCAGTAAAAGAGACTAATGGAGCTATTGGTCCAACACAAAGACATCTTCGTATAGACCCACTGAGACATGCTTGGCATAAACCCAGAGGTGATGGTACATAAGCTAAATGTCAACAGAACTACCAAACCCGTGTAACAGAAGAGAAGGAATTTATGGCAAACCAAAATCTGGCGATCCTAGAAAAGGTGGATAAACTCTTGGAGGCAAATTTTATACAGTAGGTGCACTACCTAGAATGGCTGTCTAATGTGGTTCTTATCAAGAAAGCTAACGGAAAGTGGAGGGTATGCGTGGACTTCACAGACCTGAATATGATTTATCTAAAAGATAGTTTCCTCCTATCAAGAATAAACACCTTAGTCGACTCAACTACTGGGCATGAGTCACTTAGCTTCATGGATGCTTTCTTGGGCTACAACCAGATTCAGATGTATGGGACAAACCAGGAGATGACATCCTTTATCCTTTATCACTGACCATGGGTTGTATTGTTACTGGGTTATGCCCTTTGGACTGAAGAATGCCAGAGCCACTTATCAGAGGTTGGTCAACACAACGTTCAAAGGCAAGATTAGAAGGAACATGAAGGTATATGTGGATGACATGTTGGTGAAGAGCCTAATGACAAACCTTCATTTTGTAAATCCCAAAGAAACCTTTGACACACTAAGGAAGTACAAAATAAGGTTGAACTCGAAAAAATGCACCTTTGAAGTCTTGGTAGGGAAATTGATGGGTTTCATTGTCTCATAAAGGGGGATTGAGGCAAACCCCAAGAAAGTGGAAGCCATCATTCGGATAGAGTTACCTCAGAGCATGAAGGAAGTTTAAAGGCTAGTTGGAAGGATAACATCACTAAACCGGTTCATCTCCAAATCTATGGACAAGTTCTTCCCCTTTTTTTGCTTGCTTTAGAAAGCATTTAAATGGACGGGGGAATGCAAAATGGTGTTCCAAAAGCTTAAGGAATACCTTGTGAGTTTTCCCTTGTTGTATAGAACTGAACTTGAAGACTCCCTATTCTTGTATGTGACAGTCATAGATTCTGCATTGAGTTTGGTATTAATCCAAGAAGAAGAGGAAAAATAAAGGCTCATGTACTATGTGAGTTGGGCCTTGATGGGAGCTAAAAGGAATTATCCGAGGGTTGAGAAGGTGGCCTTCACCATGGTGACGACAACACGGAAGTTATCCCCATACTCTTAAGCCCACGCCATCGCTATCCTCACAGATCTACCCCTAAGGTCTACCCTACAACAGCCAAGTACCTCGGGCAGACTAGTTAAGTGATCTGTTGAATTGAGAGAATTAGACATTGAGTACAAGTTAAGGGGAGAATTAAAGGGTAAGCAGTAGTTAATTTTTTGGTAGAACTAACTCCCTCCGAAGACACAGAAATACTAAGAGGGCTTACTCCTCATAAAAGACCGATTGGGTGCTGAATGTCAATGGGTCAACCATGAACCAGGCCAGCAGAGCCGAAAACATAATAATGATCCTAAGAGGAGAAGAACTAGAGTACACAATTAAATTTGGCTTCAAGGAGACTAATAATGAGGTAGAATTCGAAGCACTGGTGAATAGCCTCAGATAGCTCACAAACTCAGGGTAAAATGCCTAAGCATGAGAAGCGATTCTAAGTTAATAATGGACCAAGTTCTAGACAAGTATGATGTAAGAGGGGACCAGATGGCAGAGTACCTATGAATAGTCTAAGTACTAACAAGCACATTTGAGGTCTTTGTCATCAAACATGTGGCTTAAGGACAAAATGATCGAGCTGACTGATTAGCCCGACTATCCTCAGCCCTTGAGGATGCAATGATCGAGCATTTACCTATGTCAAGTACAATGATCCCCAAAATAGTGTTGATCAAAGTTGTTGTCAAAGGAACCTCCTAGAGGACCCCAATCAAGGAATACATGGAAGAAGGAAAGCTCCCCAACAACCGAGTAGAAGCCTGGAGGCTTAAGTTGCGAGCATCTTTATACAAGAGGAGCCTTACCTTTCCCTATCTCCAGTGCCTAACCTCAGCCAAGTCAAGCTTTGTAATGAGGGAGATCCATGAGGGAGTATGTGGTAGCCATTCTGGGGGCAGATCCATGGCACATCAATTCATTTAGGCAGGCTACTATTGGTTGACAATGGTAGCCGATGCTACTCATTTTGTGCAAGGATGTGACCAATGCCAGAGTTTCGGTAATAAGCCCATGGAACCCATAAAGGAACTTACACCAATCCCTATCCCCTAGCCATTTTCTTAATGGGGGATAGACATAGTTGGCCCCCTCCCCAAGGGAAAGAGACAGGTTAAGTTCATCATCATAGTGATCGACTACTTCACTAAGTGGGCCAAGGCTGAACCTGTGGCCAAGATAACCAAGAGAAACATCTGAAACTTTATGTGGAAAGCCATACTTTGTCATTTTGGTATCCCTAAGATCTTGATCTCTGATAATGGGAAACTATTTGACAACTCCCAGTTGAGGGAGTTTTGCTTAAACCTCAGGATTAGGAACCACTTCTCTTCCCCGGGGCACCCCTAGGCCAATGGATAAGTGTAGGTCACCGACCAAACCCTCCCGAATATAATAAAAGCACGACTAGAAGAACACAAAGGGAGTTGGCTAGACTAGCTGCCAGGAACCTTGTGGGCATACAGGACCATAGTTAGGACCCCGATGGGTGAGACCCCTTTCCTACTAGCATTTGGGTCCAAAGCAATAACTTTGGTAGAATTAAGTCTGCCCAGTTACCGAGTCACCCAAGCTGATCCTGAGTCCAATGAAGAGAATCTTTGCCTGAATCTAGACCTATTGGAATAAAGAAGACAAGAGGCCGCTTCTTGAATGGAGGCTAACTAGAATACTATGGAATGGTATTACAACAAGAAAGTCAAGGAGAGAAGGTTCAAGGTAGGAGATATAGTCCTAAGGGAATTCACACTTGCCACTAAGAACCCTCAGAGGGAAAGCTAGGGCCAAACTGGGAGAGGCCATACTTCAATAGATCTGGGACCTATCACCTAGAAGACTTGGAAGGCAAGCAGCTACCTCGACCACTAAATGCAGAACACTTAAGGAAATAATATCCTTGAAGAAATTGTAATTCGACATTATTCAATAAAGAAAGGCTTGTTTTAGGCCCTGTGAGGCCGAGAGCCATCAAATAGCTCACAGTTCTACCAAGTTATTCTACAGGCCCCAAGTGGCCGAGGGTCATCCAATGACCCAAAAATTCTACAAAGGCATTCGATTGGCCCCATGTGGCCAAAAAATTGGGAATCTACTCTATAGGCCCCATGTGGTCGAGGGTCATGTAATGACCTAGAAAATCTAGTAAGGTATTCTATAGGGCCCAAGTGGCTAAGGGTCATCCAATGACCATGAATTCTACAAAATCATTCGACTGGTCACATGTAGCCGAGGAGCTGGGAATCTACTCTATAAGTCGAGGGTCACTTGATGACCTAGAAAAACTACTAAGGCATTCTATAAGCCCCATGTGGCCAAGGGTCACTTGATGACCCTAAAAATCTACTGAGGCATTTTACAAACCCCATGTGATTGATGGTCACTTGATGACCCAAAAATACTACAAGACATTCCACAAGCCCCATGTGGCCGAGGGTTACGTGATGACCCTAGAAAATTTAGTAAGGCATTCTACAGGCCCCATGTGGTTAAGGGTCACTCAATGACCCAAGAAATCTACTAAGGCACCCTATAGGCCCCATAAGGTCAAAGTCATTAATGGTCCTAAGAATTCACTAAGGAAACTTGACCAGGATTGAGGAATAGGTGGAGGCATCAGAATAAAATAGGTTATCATAACATGTACAAGGAATATCAAGAAGTACATGTGGGATGTTCTATGGAAAAACACTTGAAGAAGCTATGATAAAAAGAAACTATGATTTCATTGATGAGAAAGTGCATTACATTGGGCACATATAAGGTAACCCGTTGAAAAGAAATCTTTCAAGAGGCAGTCTAGTCCTCGTCCTCTTCCTCCTCAACCTCGACAACCTCAAGTGCTAGAGGGGAATTGGAGTCGTCATCGAAAACAAACCCAGAAAAGTTGATCTTTAGGTACAACCAAGAAGCCCATCGGCAAAAAGCCTCAAAGCCATCCTTGTAGTAGTCTAAGACTTCTAACGCATACTCGGTGGATGCTTAGATCTCCACCAAGGCAGCCTCCCTCTCTTGCTATAGTCGCACAGCTAACACCACCTCAGCCTTGGTCCTCTCTCAGACGGCAACCTTCTCCACCCGAGTAGCCCTCTCCTTAGCCTCGGCCACCTTGGAAGCTAAATCCTCTTTCTCATCCCCAGTCGCCTGAAGATTGGTGATCAAACAATCTCTCTCGGATAGAATCAACCCAATGTCAATGGAAAGGTCCATCGCCCTTTTGATGGAGATGGTCAACTGGGCCTAGAAGCCCAAACTCTCAGCCACCAGGTTGGCCAGCTTCTTATGCAACCAAAGACTGTTCTTTGTGGCCTTTTGAAGTTGAGTGCCCGCCATTGCGAGCATTGTCATCTACAAAAAATGAGAAGAATAAGTTAAAGGAGGAAATAGCGAAAATAAACAACATAAAAAAAGAGGGGAAAGAAGAAAAAATTACCTCAACAAGGTCAAGAACCATCCTTTTGTATATGGTGTATGAGGAGAAGTTCATGAGGGCGTTGATGTCGCCCTTTGGGACAACCCCAGTCATCCTCATGAAAGCATAATCAAGGTTGTTCAAGAATGAGTCCCCGGTGAGATTTTTTCCCTTGTCAAAATGAGGGGTAGAATCTTCAGCTAGGTGGGCCCTTGGTTGGCTCGGCCCTCTCTGGGCCTTGTACTGAAAAAGGCCCAAGTGGCACTTTAACAGGAGCATTAGAAGAGGCCTGACCACCCTCTGAAGCAATGGGGCAAAGGGACAATGCACCCTCTCAGCTCCTCAAAAGCTTGGGTCTGAACCTTTTGACGTTTTGGGACTATAGCAGGCGAGCCATTGGGCTTCGAACCCTTAGCTATAGTCAAGGTTTCCCCGACTAATGGACCCCCTGGGGACCTACAGCCTCTTAATGGGCCTCCCTAGCCCTCTTCAAGATCAACTTCACATCGTCTTTTGTCATGACTACAAGACATAGATAACAGAAGTGAAAGGTGAGAAAAGAGAAGCTACCCTCGATTGTCCCTCCCATGAGCTCAATAATAGAGGGATCACTCGGGCCCCCTGAAGCCACGTCTTTAATGGATTAAAGCTGGAATGGGAAGTGAGAAAAAGCCTCAGAGGTGATGAGGATTGAGAAATTGTGCACCGGATATGAAACAGCCCTAAGTCATGATTAAAATAAGACACTAAGAGATAAGGCTTGGCTACAACTGAGATGGGACACAAAAATCAAAGGGTGAAACAAAAAGAGGAATGAAGGAAAATAAAAACTAGAACAATGACACAAAAGGCTTACCAGAAGAGTCAGGAATGCCCCACACTCGACTAAAGCAAACCAGCTTCTCAATTTCACTATCTCAAGCGCAAGCCTTCCAGCCATTTCCTGAGACAAAGAAAAACCCACTCTTCCACCCCTTATGAGTGGTTGAAAGACCGGTGACCAAATTTTAAAAATTATCATAAGTCATGAAGTACAACTAACCCGGTTCCTTCTCGACCAGCTGGTAGTAGAAAAGGAACTTAGAGACCGAGATGAGGTTACGCCTGCCATTGCAGGCCACCCAAAGGACCATGCAGCTGATGATGTCTCCACAAGTTAGGTTGAAGCTAGCCCAACACAAAGAAGTAGGTCTCTGATGAAGAGAACGACCAGGAATTGGAGGCCACTCACCAGAGCCTACTCATACAAGTAGATCTCATCGACGAGGGGGTTGTAAGCCCACTTAGACACCTTGGGAGAGCATAGGACGATGTCCTCGAGAATATTATACACTCTTCTAAACTTATCTAAGTCATCATCATTGAGGGAAGAAGAAAAAAGCTCGGCCATAGCAGAAATAGGGCGAGCCTATTGGGAAGTGTCCAAGGCCTGCCCCAAATCATCAGGATGACCAACACCCAACTTGGGGTGCCCTAAGCCCAAAGACAGGATGTCGTTAGAGTCAAGAGACTAGGAGTTAGACAATAGGTCCATCTGACCAAGGGTGAATATAACCTTTACCGATGGACCTAAGAGCGATAAGAGCTTAGTGAAGATGGAACCTAAGAACAAAAGGTTGCCACCAACTAAGCTAAGTTTAGGGAAACACCTTTGGGCTTGTAGAAAGCCATAAAGCCAGACCAAATGGAAACTAAAGGGAACTCTGGTACCATCCAAGGTGAACAAAAAGAAAAAGACAAGAAGAGCTAATCGAAGGGGAAAGTATGACTAGGGGAAGCAAAGAAAATGAAAGAAAAAGGGGAAAAGAACATACCAAAATACCAGTCAATAAAGGAAGTATGGTTCTAAAAAGCTTCCAGAAACACAGTGATACTGCTAGAGTAGTTGAAGATGAAGGAGAGCACCAAAGAAGGAAGTAAGCACAAATAGGGGGAGAAGTCTGGGGACCCTAGACTACTTATAGGGACGAGGATCCGACCCTAGCTGTCAGATCCGTATAGCAAAATCCAGGCCCTCAATGTGTCATTGCATGAGCCAAAGGGACAACTAAAGTGATGTCTCATTGATAAAACCCCTGATGGCATGCCCATTATGATGGCATAGACTCCCAAGAGTCACAACACCCATCACGATCTCTTAGGTGTCTGTCTTAGTTCCCCAAAAAAGTGGTGACCACCAAAATTCAAAAAACAACCACCAAAAACCAACAATTAGGAATACAAAATTATTCAAATTCCATTAGCCTCAGGAAAACTAGTCCTCAGCAATTAGGGGCATCTGATGGGACTAAAACTGAAGAATAGTCGGGATAGACTCAAACCTACATTTGAACCAAGCCTCGGTTGTCCTTGAGAAGGGTAAGCTAAGAGGATCAATGAATATCAAAATCTGAGTCACCTGAGCCTCCAGAAATAGGTGTCACAAATTTTACCAAGCATGCTCTCAGAAGGAAAGATTCCATGCATCGACAAGATTGAGCCATGAAAGGCACTCAAGAATCAATATGGGAGGAGATCCCGCAACCCCAAAATAAAATCACCAGTGCGACCCAACAGCCATGGTCAAATCAGGCTCCTATGACTATGCTCAAGAATGCTGCTCAAGCGAGAGGTGAAGGGATGAAAATTCAAAGGTGAAAAAGAGGTCATGTGCTAAGAGAGGGATTGCATCAGGAAAAAGGTAAGAACAAATTCTTGACAAAAATCCCCTCCTCCTTTCTTCTCCATTAGAGAACCAATATCTGACTTGATTATTAGAGGGCAACTAGTAAACACTTGGCTTGCACACCTTTAACCTCGTTTTTCTCTTGGCAGGTTCATCAGATTGTCGGGTAGCCTTGCACTCATCTGATAACACCCGTGTGACCAGATTCAAGCATCATCAGGTATATTTTTAAATTCCTTCATTGCTAGTTTCTTCATTTTTGAATATTTGCATATATTAAGGGGGAGAAAAAATTGCATAGAAAGGGAGAGATATGAGAAAGGGGGAGTAATTTGTGCTTAAAGTAAAATTCTTGAATATCTCAAGTGAATGACATTTTTGTATATAAATTGGTATATCAACTTAGGGGAGTTTTTGGATATCTTATAAATAATGCCATTAATGATTTTTTGTGGACTTAAAAGTAAAATGTTGTGAAAAAAATTCAATTGATATTTTTAATTTTTTTCGAGCTTGGAAATATGTGCCTCATAGTAAAATTGTTAACTCCAAACTGGCATAATGATATGATCTCTATAGGTATATCTACTAAGGGGGAGATTTGCATCATATAGTAAAAATCATTTTGAATTATGTTTTTGACAACTTGTGTTAAATAGTTAAATTTTTAATATATTTTTACTAAATCCATGCTTTAAAGTTATATTTTTTTTGACTTAAGGCTCCTTTTAGAGAAAGGTAAGTTGTTTTTGATGTGTTGTAGGAAAGACAACACATCTTTAGGGAGGATCCACCCTTTGTTAACTCATGCCAAAAAGGGGGAGAGGAATTGACAAAAAGGGTTTTTGAGGTAGATACATGTACTAAGATTAAATTTGTAAATTTTATTATTTTGACATGGAATTGACAAGGGTCTTGGGGTTTTGTGAACCCACTAGACACACAAGGATAGAAGTATAAAGGGGGAGTATACTCAGGGTTAGTATGCCTAAAATCAGGCTGTACGCCTAAATTTTAGGAGTACGCCTGAATTTCCACGACAAATAAAATTCAATTGTACAGCTCCTTGATAATAGTCTAGCAATTGTATTTTTCACATTTTTGGGCTACTTACAAAGGTCAACTAGGCCTAGAATTTTCCAGAGAGCTAGGTTAGGACCCCGGACACCTCTCTGAAAAATCTCAACCTCAGTTCCAAAGGGTAGATGCCACTTTGGATTTTCCAAATTGGGTGGATTCTATGTAAATTGACACAGGTCCCTGTGAAATCCAAGGGTTGTGGGACCCATTCCAAGGGCTACACCTGTCTC